>BLKR01007855.1:0-30090 GCA_011170035.1 Teleogryllus occipitalis
AAGGATCTCAAACTTATCAAGTTTGGCGTGAATGACCGGACACTGATGTCGAACCTCCTTATTTCAGTCCATTCCAACTTGAAAGCACAGACATTTCGAAAATATCAAGTGAAAATAATGTTCGTTTCCTTTAAGAAATCTCTTGTAAGGTAAAAAATACGTGTTTGAAGCTCTTGCATTCCTTGTCTAAAGCTTAAAGCATCTTTAAGCTAAAATTTCTATAATGAAACCACGGTAACTTCAAATTTGTCAAATTGTGGCTTCCGGAAAAATTGAGAAATGAGAATATTAAAAAAGGACGAAGGCCAAAGGCTACCTGTTGGCATGGAGTTTTGAGTCAACTCGTCTGATCCAATTCATTCAAGCATTTGGTAGCAGAAATTCAACTCAGAAATCAGTGTTATGGAATCATGCAACTCTGGAAGTGCTTCGTATTAAAATGTGTCGAAAAAGTTAATAGCATATATTTGATAATTCGCTCGAAATTGTCCGTACTGATCTTAATTTACGACACGAGTCGTGGAGCTGTCGTTGAAATTTTAAGAAAAGAAAGAAATAGGCGGGAAAAATAGAGGCGTCATTGTGTTGAAGGATTCAATCTTATCAGTGCTATTTTAGCTTATAAGTCAATATCCATCAAGTGAGGTAAACCGCGTATAGTTTCACTTCTGATTCCATGGCGCCTAGCACATCCGCTCGAAATTCTCCGCACCGATCTTAATTTACGAGACGAGTATCTCTCGAGGATTCCCTCTTGAAGCCTACCTCACTTTAACAATACCTAGCACTATCGTAGGAACTCAGAAGAACAATGCTTACAGCGCCAACAGAAGCGAACTGTGCTAATAGGTACTGATGAAGGAGTGCTCAAAAATATTAGGACTGGTTTCAAAGAGGACGGAGGCAATAGAAAGGGGGCGGGAACTGGGTGGTAGAAGTTGCGGCGATATTGGTGTTGATTGCGCTGGCAGGTACATGTCGGTTCGAGATTGACAACGTTCTATCCGACTATGAGGAAATTTTTCAGGGGAGCACCTTGAAAGTTTGAAGGGTCTCATACATAAAATGATGTCATTTATTTTATAGAAGGATTTATGATTTGAAAAGTCTTTCATGCGTCATAGATCTGACAGCAAAAAGTTCAAACATGTCAAAGCATCGTTTTCGCCAAAAATGTTAGAGAGAACCTTGTCATTCTGAGAGCGCTGCGTGTCTCAGTCTGTCTTGATCAAATGTAGTGGGCCACATGTGACTTTAAGACCAGCGGGCATATGCTAAATGACGTGGCATATGATTGAGTTCTGATGCCTGTAAGATTGACGCGGGCGTGTTTTGAGGTGAAGGGGCGTCCGGGACGTTGTCTCGTCTCCTAACCGGCTTGGGGCGAGGGGCTGTCGGAGCGAAAGCCCATTCTCCGCTGCTCCGACCTGGCGAGTGCGGACAAACGGGAAGGGCTGGGAAGGGTCGATGCGGGCTTGGCGGAGCGGAGTGAGCGGGGCGGGGCAGAACGGGGATGGGGGCGGGGACTCGGACGGGGCAGGGCGGGGCGGAAAGGGGGGGGGGGGGGGGGGGAGGGGGGGGGGGGGGGGGCGGATGGGCGTACGGGGCAGAGGCAGGCGGGCAGTGGATTGCGGGCAGTGGATGGCGGACAGTGGATGGCGGGCAGTGGATGGCGGGCAGTGGATGGCGGGCAGTGGCGGGCAGTGGCGGGCAGTGGATGGCGGGCAGTGGATGGCGGGCAGTGGCGGGCAGTGGCGGGCAGTGGCGGGCAGTGGCGGGCAGTGGCGGGCAGTGGCTGGCAGGCAGTGGCGAACTGTGTCAGCGACGAAGTTGGCGGACGCGGTGAAAACTCTCTGCTTGGAGCAGTGGCGGGCAGTGGCCGGGCAGTGGCGGGCAGTGGCGGGCAGTGGCGGGCAGTGGCGGGCAGTGACGGGCAGTGGCGGGCAGTGGCGGGCCGGTGGCGGGCGGTGGCGGGCGGGTCGGGCAGGGGAAGGCAGTGTCGGGTGGAGGCGGTGCTGATAGCACTGCTGGGGACGGGCAGACGGGCGGGCGGGCAGACGGGCGGGCAGACGGGCGGGCAGACGGGCGGGCAGACGGACGGGCAGACGGGCGGGCAGACGGGCGGGCAGACGGGCGGGCAGACGGGCGGGCAGACGGGTGGGCAGACGGGCGGGCGGGCGGGCAGGCAGGCAGGCGAGCGCAGGCGGGCAAGCGGGCGAGCGCTGGCGGGCGAGCGAGCGACCGGACGGGCGGGCGCGGGCGGGCAGAAGCAGGCGGGCAGGCGTAGGCGGGCGAGGGCGGGGGGAGGGAGGTCGGTGGCGGGCGAAGGCGGGCGGTGGCGAGCGGGGCAGGCGGGCGGGCACTCGTCGCCTCACGCTCCGGTGCTCGTCGAGGGCCTCGAACCGCGCACTCGAGCGGCCGCGCTCTCATGCGCGCTCGAGGGCCTCGAACCGCGCACTCGAGCGGCCGCGCTCTCATGCGCGCTCGGCTGCCGCCTGCGCTCGCCACAGCAAAAGCCCGCTTTCTCATGGCGCTGCCCGGCCGCCGCTCAGAGCACCAGCGAATATCGAGTTCGCGCACGGGCAAAGGGACCGCCGGACTCGTAACTTCTAGCGTCTAGTGGCGCTCGGTGTTTCCCATTCCCCATATTTCAATTTTGCACAATGAAAATTTGACTCGTTTGTGGAAAATACAAAATATGCGCGAATCGAATATTAATAATGGTCATTCAAGAAGGGCTTGTGGCAATGAACAAAAGGGCACACAAGCTTCCCGCTGTTCGTAAATGTTAATACCTCGATTTTGATTCAAGTGTGTCTCATCTTTTAACTCACCCTAGATTATTCTTAAACGTGAAAAAATATATTCGTATTATTAAGATAAACCACACTTTCATCAAAATGAGGATATTAAAATGTATAAACTGAATATGATATATTGTAAGAAGGTGTATTCTTAGATAATGAATCTACTGATGTCAAAAAATAATTTGACAATTTATGTGGAATACGACACTTTGCAGTTTCAAGAACAAGACCGCGGCTGTAAATAACGCAACAATTGCGCTTTCAGCAGGTCCGTGTACGTATTGGTAGAAGTTTTCTTTCAGTTTCTCTAGGAGGGTACAAGGGAGAGGTAATTTATAAATGTCACTATACGTTAATATTTGACTTGAAAGGCCCTGGTAGCTTTCAGTAGAGAGGTAGTTGTGTTTTCTGGTCCTTTCATTGCGATGAGTCTGAATCCGAATAATGGGACCAGAAATATCAGATGGATTTTATAGGACAATGACATGTCAATAAAAATCACAATTCTCATCGATTTCTCGATCGGCTTTTATATTTAATAACACATGTGTTATAGAATATATCATAACACTCCAATGATTAACATGTTTACGACTTCACATACGGAATAACAAAAAACTTCATTAAAAAAGTTTCACTAGATTTTTTTAAAAAAATCTTCGAGTCTCTTCACATCTACATATAAACCAAAATTGCATTTATGTTCACTAAGATTTGTTGCCGTTTCAAGTTCGAGCCTAAAAATAATACAAACAATTCGAGGAAGCAACACAGATAGTAAGTAATCAGAGTTAATATTACTAGTGTACCCGTGCGAGAACTCTCGCATGTTAAACCCCACCTTATTCCCTATTTTTCAATTTCCATATTAAGCCTGTAATATATCTTTTTCTTTAAAACTATCTTATCCTCCGCCACTTGTTCTATGTGTCTCCTTGTAATTGATAACAATACAATACAATACCCTTTTGTCAATACAAACTAATCTTATTTAATGTTATTACCGAGCAGAGAAGTACACACGTGTAATTCAGTGGCGTAGAATATCATATAATTAGTTTAATTTCACATACAGCTGATGATTCTAAAGACTCTGAACACGTGGAGTAGAATCGAGAAAGGTCGAACCAGCAAAAATGTAACAGAAAGTTCAAGAAGATGTCATCTTATAGATCTACGGTATGAAGTAAGTTTCTTTGAAGCCTTTAGCCTCAAAATTTTAGTTTTTAAGGCTCTGAAACACTTTGTTTAGGAGTTATTTAACGATATAGATTTAAAAAATGCGGCCGAGTGTTGCGGGTGGTATTTCACATGACTATTTTTTTTAACAAATCCTTCATATTTTTAAAGTCAAAGATCAATTAGTCATGTCTCCGCGAAATTCTTTTTCTTTAGAAACCTCTTTTATAAACATTGGTTGCGAGTGAGAGCCGCAAAAAATGTGTATACTACAGAAATAATATAGGAGACGATGTTTTACTTCCAACACTACAACCTATCGAAGCGTATGATGCGCAACACGAATTCCTCATCAGCAATTGTAGAGCTAAGAAACGGCCTACACAAAATATAGCATTGACTAGTAAATATTCAATATCACTTAAGCAGAAAGTAAATTACATTTAATTTAATTTTAAGATTATACGAGATTGTCATCACCGTGGGTCCCAGTGACATGCATCCCACAATGCGTAAGCGAGTGCAAGGCACCGCGGCCTGCGGGCGATGGAGGGGGGCGTAGGAGGGGAGGGGGGCGGGTATCGCAAACAGCCCGCGGTTAGCAGCGGCCAAACACGTGCGCCCTCGCGTGGCGGCGGGCCGTCGGCCATAGCAGGTGGCCGTGACACGCCGCCTCCTCGGTCACGTCTCCTGCGCGCCCGTGACTGCGCATCTGGGCAGGAGACACCACCCGCATAGCCACTTGCACTCGTGAAGATGGAACTTCCCGGATATGCGCTGGAAAACAACTGTTGCAGCTGCAGAAGTCGCTGGCAGGGACAAGCGGAGGTGTCTGTATATTACATGCACCCACTGGAGATGAAAGTACATCCAGTACCTTTATATTTCACATTTCATCCAGTAATTTCATATTTTACTACTAGCCTAAACGACGTATTCACTAGACTACATCTACCCATGAGTGTGTTTCGTGGCAGTCGTTTGTTGGCGCTGTCAATACGAGCGGAGCTTTAGGTCCCTTCGAAGATTGAAAACACGTTAAAAACAGAATCACACAGAAACGATTGAATAAAGTTGACATTTGCCACACATATATTAAGGTTTGCTGAACTTCCTCAACGTTCACGAATTATCACCTCTTTTATTGCAGCACTGTCAGAGAGCAATGTTCTTCCAAACAGCATTATAAAAATTACGTATGTGACATGATACATAATTCAGTATTGCGTCACTCAATATGTGTTTAACTAATTTTTCGTATTAAATAGTTTCACAAACTTATTGCAAGATTATTTTATTGAATTAATAAATTGCTGCGACGTAACTTGAACTTTTTTAATCTACCGCCTGCAACTTCTTAAGATAAATAAATCATTTACATCAATGAGACTTTAACAAAAATTCCACACGTGGAATTAAATCGTCTTTGACGCCTTTGATTTAATTCCTAATGCCAGAGACAAAGGCGTTGATGCCTTCTCCCCTCCAAATCCGCCAGAAAAAATGTGTTCAAGGCTGCAGCCAGATTTTTCATACTGTGCACAACTTGAATATCATTCTTAGGCAATTCATTAAATTATAAATGAAAGTAATGTTGAAAAACTCGTAGGTGTTTCGTCAAAACCTTTAGTGACAATTGCGAGGCGTTAGTGACAATTTTTTTTATTTTACTTTTAAAAAATAGAAGAAATATGTCTGAATTACGGGGACGAAATCACTCAATTACTCTATTACTCAATGGGGACAAAAATGGTATAGCGTGAGACCTTATCGCTAAATTCCAAACCTTCATGTGATATACTTTTGCTTCTGTATGTCTACCCTATTCGGTTACGCTTTTTGACGTGGGCGCAACAGAATCTCAACTTCTTAGCACCAAACACGCAATAAATAGGTATTACATTATTAACCAGAAATGGCCACATTAAAAAATAACTTGCATTCACAAACGTGTTATTGGGTCGATCGAAATTTGAAGCTTAGTAAGGGCCATAAGAACCACAATATTGAACTTCTCGAAAGAGATCACAATGAGTCAACACAAAAAAATTGTATTGTAGGATTTTAAAATGATTCATAGAATTTATTATTGAAAAAGTGGTAGGATAATGACATACTTAAACATAGTTTTGTCTTATTTCGGAAAAGCAACACTTCACAATTGCGTTTTTAATTTACATTGAAAGTGATTTTTCCACTGATAAAATTTTAAATCCATACGCAACAACCTTAACTCCCTTTCATTACAAATACAATGAAAAGACTTACGATCGATCAGTTTAAATTGTGAAAAGTCTTCTTGTGTCGGTCTCAAGAACACAATTTTTGGTAAGGAGAAGCGTGAATGCCTTTTTATTAATAAGACAAAACTGAAATCTAACGTGAAATTTATTTCAAGTGGGCATTATACAGACTCCTAGCCAGCAAGCACCAAGTCCCAATTGAACGAGATCCTCACGACACTTAATTCACTCACACTCATACAAGAAGATATTTTAGAAGATGACTAAGTTTTATTGGTGTGGGAATGCCTACGAGGTGTTGGTGACGTAATTAAATGAAGTAACTGAAGTCATCTCCATCAACTTACTAGTAAGTTGACGAAGATGACGTCAATTATTTCGTCGGTTTTATTGAGTACGGCATTTGGACTTAGGGTTTTTTCTGTAGATTAGTTATCAATGATTTAGAAATCCCCAAAACAATAAGTTCCTTGAATTGAAGAGTCGCTTCGTGGTTTTAGCCAGTTCTTCAGGATGCTGCCCTGTAGTGGTCGTTGGTCGCCTCTAGTCACGTCTCCCCTCATACCTATGCACCTGGACAAAGAGTCACCTCTCAGGAATCGACTTCCCACTTGTCCTCTGTGTTGACGGAGACTATGAGGATCTCGGGGTCGTCATTCTCCAAAACAATAAAAAAGAATGATAAAAGTGACTGAGTGAAGTTGTGTTTATTTACATAATGTTTTTGCTTAAGGTGGCTGCCTACCTTGGAAATAATATCAAGTATATTGTTTCTATTTTGTTTTCCTTGGTACATTTGATTTACATATGCTCTTAGAACTCAAATAATTAAAAAAAGTTTTTTCTCTGTTTGTTTATAATTATTGCCCAGATTTTAATGACCTAAAAATACGCCAAATATGCAAGCATTTATGACCTAAAACCTATATAAATATTACCTTAAAAATAAAATATGACGTTATACAAGTTTATTTTTTTAAAATTTCTGTTGATTTTTTAGGTATAACAAATACAAAATTCACTCAAGAACAGATTGTGATTACGGTACATACGGTTTGCAATCTTTGGAACTAACTAGCATTTTAAAAAAAGTGCTTGGGTTTATAAAGCAAATCAAGTACAATACAATACAACCCATCAAACAAAATGTCTTGCTTTACTACTGCATACTTCTAGTTCCATGTTTTCTAATTTCCTCTCAGTCTTCAGTTTCTAGAGAGTTGCATTGGAGCACAAGATGTATTTTTAGATGTTCCATCTTAAAAGACCTACGGTTGTCGCTGAGGATAGTTTTATAACTGGGAAAGCTTCTCTCCACATCACATGACATGGGAGCGTATTTAAAAGCAGCGATGTCACTGCACGGCAGCTTTGGTTTATTGTCTTCAAATGTTGCGGCATTTACAAAAATTATGTAGCTAATTTTGCACATTGTAGAATATTTAGAATTTCGCTGAAGAACACTCAGCAATTTGTTGTACAATTTTTCACCCACATGACCAAGAGCTCGACTCAACTCCCTTCGTTCAAATTCACTTATGTTTCAAATAATCCTTTGTGGTATAATTTGTAAGTTTATTTGTGACAATATTAACTGATACATTGTCATGCGAGACACATTTTCAAACCTTTTATTCTTGTGTCCATAAAAATATGACATGTATGCATTTTGGGCAAAATTTGACCAAAATACTATCTCTTACTAAAAAGAGTGTCAATATGACTTTATATGCACAATAAAAATACGATTTTCTAATCGACAATACCTGGATTCGTGCATAAATTGTTTGAAAATTCATCCGAAGCTTCAGAAAAATATACGGTATGTCATTAAAATACGGGTCCTATTTATAATTAATTGGCTGAAATGCAGGTTTTTACTTCAGATATCCTATCTCCACAGCAAGTTTCTCTATTCTGATAAATATCTTCGTCAATTAATCACAAATGTATGTTCTAGAGAATGAACTACAATAGTAAGGTTTAGTGAAAACTAAAGAGAAAGGATTTGACTATTTCAGAAAAACTAATTGTTTAAAAGTATATTCTGAAGTATACAGTTACCTTAATGGCATTCTACTATTATTGTCCAGCATCTACGTTGACCTCTTGAAGTGCAGCAGCATTTTCCTGGCACAAGAGGAATGCGTGTTCGGACCAACGAAAAAGAACGAAGTAATCTACTGAATAGGAGTAGATGAAATGTGATAAGAGTACGATAAATGGAAATACCCTAAATGAAAATGCTACAGAGAGCGTTACAATAATTAACAATTTTGGTGTCTTTAAATTCGGAAATAATTGTAATCCATGGCATAATTGATCACAAGTAATAGTGAACTCGGCCCGCAAAGATTATTTTATCCACGTGATATTCAAGAATTACCATAAGTAACATAACTGGTGAAATGATTCTTAAATATATAAATTCTAAAAAAATTAAACATTGACACGGAATTTTTGTTTTCCCTTCGCTTTTCAATCGGTACGAAATAACTTTGAAGGCTGCATAATTTTTAAATTATTATTTTCCTCTCAAGAAAACATTTCTCCATCTGCCTAAGGAACACAACTAAAATAATAATTTCTGATGTTCTGTAATTTTTATGCATGCCCTATCGTACTGTCCCTCCGCACTGTATAAATATATCGAGGTTCACGCCTGACGGGTTCTAAAACTGGGTAGACGCACTGTTTTCCTTTCAGGGGGAATTTCAATTTTCTCCTCCTGAGGCGAAGCATACAACGGGTCTTTAGATTGGCATACAACACGCGCGTGTCAGGGTGAAATTACACTCCACAAATTGTTCTCAGTCAAAATAACCGATGCATAAAATTATAAACCAACGCAGAAATTTTCGATCAATCACAGTTAACAAAGATGAGCAGGAATGTAAATGAGATAATCCGTGATCGATTGTGGTTCACGTATGCGTAAGAAAGTGTTTTGACCCCTACATAATCGTTTTCAGACAGTTTAAGATTAATCAGCCTAAAGACAATGATAGTATTAGAAAAGTATTATCTTTATCTCAAATTGCACAAAACTTGGTACGTCACAGATAAACAAACATCTCTCTAAATATCCGATTTTTGTTTTTTTTTATTTTGAAAATACATGTTGTTTGCTTTTCCTTTCAGGGGGAATTTCAATTTTCTCCTCCTGAGGCGAAGCATACAACGGGTCTTTAGATTGGCATACAACACGCGCGTGTCAGGGTGAAATTACACTCCACAAATTGTTCTCAGTCAAAATAACCGATGCATAAAATTATAAACCAACGCAGAAATTTTCGATCAATCACAGTTAACAAAGATGAGCAGGAATGTAAATGAGATAATCCGTGATCGATTGTGGTTCACGTATGCGTAAGAAAGTGTTTTGACCCCTACATAATCGTTTTCAGACAGTTTAAGATTAATCAGCCTAAAGACAATGATAGTATTAGAAAAGTATTATCTTTATCTCAAATTGCACAAAACTTGGTACGTCACAGATAAACAAACATCTCTCTAAATATCCGATTTTTGTTTTTTTTTATTTTGAAAATACATGTTGTTTGCTCACATTTCTATATCGTCTTTGTTCTAAAATTATCAGAATAAACAACAATACACTATTCATCGAGAGAAATTCCTTTGGGAGAAGATTGGTTACTTAACTGTAATCGCAAATTTAGTGTTTAATACGAGTAAATATAACAAAACGTCTTTTTCGCCTCGTCTTTTTCGAAACATTTTCATCTCTCTTATATTATTTGAACTTAATTTTATTTACAAGGATAAGTTATTTTAACAATAACTTCAAAACTTTGATGTAGATATTCCTGTTTTACATCTAAGCATTTTTCGGCCAGCATATTGTGGCGTCGTGGTAGCGAAATGACTACACAGACACGAGCTCTAGTTACAATATTTATTTACAGAATTTTATACAGTATTTACAGCTCTGGGGTTCCGTTCGCAATCTACCTCCGCGACTCCACGCACACTGCTCCCATCTCCCGGCTAGTGCATCCTCCACCCAGACGCTTTACCGCGCCGGTGTCCTGAAACCCGGTGCCACGCACTCGCAGTGTCCAAGGAATGCACTACTGCCAACGGGCCGCAGTTGCGTCCGCACGCGAGGCGATCTCTCAACGAACTCCTCTTTCCGGCCAGCTAGCTTCTGGCGGTCATGTCCCCCCCCCCCTAGCTTCTCTGCACATGCGGGTGGCTCTGGGACCATATGGCCAGCCAGCATCCCCTGACCGCCGGCGGGGGGTCAGAACCCTCTGCCCAGTCAACTTGCGTCCCGGAGTGTTAATGGCTCCCTTTTCAGTTGACAAAAGCTCCTAACAGCCTTTGTGCTAGCCGACCGGACGTCCTCCCCTCTGCTCGCCATCTTCGACACTTTCTAAAGATGTTCGAAGCCCTGGCCGCCATGTGGTGACGTTACAATATGTTCCTTCCTAAGACTGAGATTTGTTACTCTCGGTGCAGCCACAGGGGCCCCTTGCAGAAACCTCATCCGTCGCGCTGATGAGGCTCGTGAGCCCATAGCGGTCATTGTACTACATTGAGCTAGATAAAGATAACTAGCAATGCAACAAAACAACATGCATGCCTTATACGAGATGGGACCTCGGAGCCCGGATGTAACATATATTTGGTGCAAATGACCCAACTTCCTGCACCGCCTAGGCCTGCCAGAAATGTAAGAAATATATTGAATGTTGCTTCAAAGTCGTTGGAACCGCCTCACCCTGTCACAACACACAAGCAAATACTCACACCTAAGGCGGTGTTCGGATGCGTGAGCCTTCGAACCAAACCTATTATAGTGCCTCCGCCTTACTGATATCGGCTTTACAGATTCCAATTCCAAAACTCTGTTTTCAGCTGTATTGAATGTATTAAGACGCAGTCACGTTTCAATTTAGAATAGATGTAAATAATGCAGCACAGTTTTCTTCTCGATCCATCGAATTGATTAACTGATTGTTAAATTAACAAACTGTGATTGTTAATTGCGTCAACTACTGAGGTCATTAGTCCCGTAAGTGTAGTACATGTTTTCCGTTGGAAACGTTTTCCGTTGACAACGGAAAATTACCGATCTGAGCAGCCGGTCGCTGGAATTCTCCTCCAGACAGCGACTGAATTCTAATTCCTAGTTGAAAAAGTAGTGTCAAAAATCCTGCCGCCGTTGGGACGCGAACCTAATACCTCCCGGTCAAAAGAACTGTAGTGACATCAGTTGATGCACTGAGTCACCTCTCCCGGTCGATTCATTGAAATATACAAGGAATAATAATAATAATAATAATAATAATAATAATAATAATAATAATAATAATAATAATAATAATAACTGTTGTTATTTCAACAAGGATATTATAAATTCTTTTTAAAAAATAGATGTATTGTGCTCTGATTATGTATATCTGTGCAATTCATTCAAATGTACCAATAAGATGAGAAAGTAAAAACAATAATAATAATAATAATAATAATAATAATAATAATAATAATAATAGAAAAGCGGAGATGTTGAATTCCCGGGCATCCTGTAGGGCGGCTGGGCCGAGGCGTCCGCCCGGGGCGCCGCGCCGAGGAAATTGAGTTGGGCCGCGCCCGGAGAGGCGCTGGAGGAGCCAATAACCGACTCCGGAGGAGGCCCGCGCCGCAACCGCTTCCGACACGCGAGCGCCCGCATTTGCATCTGCACCCAGGTCACTGCCTGCTCAAAGCGCGACGTGCGGGCCGCTACGGCATACGGTGCTCTCACTACCTCTTGCCAACAGTCATCCTCGGTAGTTCTGTGCTCTCAGAGGTGAGATTAGAGTGAACGTGATCATTAATTAGCAACGCGGTGATAGCACAGTCAGAAATGTCATTTAATTTAATGTAGATTAATGTATTGTACATGAAACTTAATTTTACCTTGTAGATTAAATCGAGCTTAATATATTTGTATATAACACGTTTTCGTGACTGGCTTTCTTGACGTTTCTTCGTTTCTTTTCCCTCTTATTTCACAATTTTCCATCATCATTTATTCACAATCATCATCTTCTCATCATGTTACTCGCCATCTTCATTTCCAAACCTCTTTCTATAAATCACAAATTCTCATCCTAGTGTGATTCTGAAGTATTCCATACTTCTTAATGACTTAGAAATAAAAAAAATTTAAAACAAAGAGGAAATAATCACAGTACGTATGTGCTTTTTCACAAGATATCTCGATTAATCGCAAATATGTATTTTCTGACAAGTTATATGTAGTCATGTTGATATATTTAAAAATATAGCATTGTATATGTAAAACCATTGTGTTTTGTTTGATAATGTTTATTGACCCATTACAACAAAATTACGGAAACGATCAGTTCTAGTTTAATCTCTGCTGACTCATTTAAATAACATTAATTAAATTATTGACGTATAATGTTTCTAAGCTGGTGCGTAACAAATGAAATCGTAAATAAACCAAAGAAATTAATTGGATCGGAAGAATTATCGAATTTCATCCTTATGAAATTATCTAATTTTATCAGGAAGAAGTTTATATGTAAATAATGTTTAACGTAACATATATGATATTAAGAATAAATACTTTTAGAATAAGTTCTCCATGATTGATAACTATGTTTTAATGTGTTGGTTTGGAAAGAATACGTAACAGAGAAATTATTTTGCTCCCCATATTTCCAAGTCTCTTTTGGAAACTAATTAACTTATTTTGTGTTTTCTCTTATTTCTACAGTTCCTGCACATTTCTTTGAAAATAAACATTTTAAGCATTTAGGACAAAAGGTATGTGTGACAATTTCGTACTTACAACAATACAAATGCAAATGAATGGTTGTTCACATCGGTTTCAGTTGAGACAATAAATGCACGTGAATGGCATTCAAGGGGTGGCTAAAGGACTACGCCCTCTGCCTACACCTCGCTCGTTCCTCTTCTGTATCAAAGGCTTCCTGGCGTTCCGAGGAGTACCTCCTTCAATTAAGGCCTCTTCACCTTCGTGAGAGCGACCTCCGCCGCCGCGCGTCAGTGCGCTGCTTAAATGATTTTCATAACAGTGGGCGTTCGGTGATCCGACAAACAGGCTTCCCGGAACAGAACACAAAGGCACGAGCCTCTTTAAAGATGGGAATGAATGCCACCGAGCCCGACAAAGATGAGATGAATGAAAAACGAGAATTGAAGATTAAATGTGTAAGTGCAAGTGACATAGCAAAATTCTATAAGCGTATGCCTTACAATGGCATCAAAGTAGTAAATCCTAGAGAGCAGGACTGCAGATTTACAATGAAATATCTTAGTACTCACATGCATCACAGGTACTGCGACGTTTAAAGGGTCAGTCCTTACCTGTAAAATAACACACATTATTAGTAACTCTTATATTAGATATATTTAGAGCATTCAACAATTATATACTAGTATATGATTATTCAATATGAAACTCATCTTTGGACTAATTACAAAAAAAAAAAAAGTACACTAGCTGCTGTAATCGAATTTGCCTCATGTTTATCTTTGAATTGCAAATAAAACATTTAACAATATAACAGCGTTAAATATTATTTACTAAATAGCTCAATTTCACGAAAGAAACAATAATTTCAATTATAATATTCTTAAAGCTTCATTTTTTCTAAGTGATTATGTTGACATTTTGTATTTCATTCAATCTTATACCCAAACACATTACCTTCTATTCTATCCAGCTTTCTAAAGTATTTTCTATCATTCAAACAAAATTGGCATAATAACAAATGTAGTATTCCATTTCCAGGCGAAGTAAACTTGAGGGCTGACACATGCAGGACTAGAAATCGCTGTAACTTTATTTTCATCCTCAGCAAGGGGGGCTAAATTATCCCTAGTCCACAAAAATCCACACGGTTAAAAAACACGTAATATTTTTAAAACTCTCTTAAATATTATAATGATATTTTATATTATTTCAAATAATAACAAAACTTATAACTTTATGTATTGAAATATTTCCATTAAAAACTGACATTTAATCACAAATACTGCATAGCAAACAATTAGGGAAAACAACAAAAGTACAAAATAAAAAAGGCAACGAAGTACAAACATAGTATTGATAAAACAAATTTCATCACAAATAACATACAAAGGCAACACAAATCGGATTAATTTCAATTTAACTTTTCGAATAATGTAATTAATTTGTATTGTGTGTCGATATCATAATGTATCAATATCATAATGTAATTCAATAAGACCAATGTTTACAAAATTAAATTCCCTAATAAATCTCCCCCCCCCCAAAAAAAAACTACATACTGTGTCGTTTTACAACACTTTTATTTTTCAACTCTAATCGTCAGTACGTACGTATTTTCGGACAAATCTGACAATAATTGTTTTCAAAGGTAGGGGATGAGATGACGGAATGCGAAAGATGATGAAAAAATGGTGGAACAAGACCGGAGAATCCTTTAAAAAAATTTTAAAAAACATGCGAGTCTAACTTTTTCCAGCTCAAATTCCTCATGGATCATACTGAATTGAACTCTCTGACCCCAGAGGTGAAAGGTAAGCGATCTGATCGCCACGCCATGGGCCGCGAGCGGTAGTATAGCGTGCCTAGATGAGGCCGATGGCGTGCCGAGGGGCATATCAGACGAAGAGGAGCGGGGCGTGGCGGGACGTGGCGGGGCAGGGCGTGGCGGGACAGGGCGTGCCGGGAGGGCGGGGAATGGTGGGACGGGGTGCGGGGCGAGGCGGGGGAGGCGGGGCGAGGCGGGGCGAGGCGGGGCGAGGCGGGGCGAGGCGGGGCGAGGCGGGGCGAGGCGGGGCGGGGCGGGGCGAGGCGGGGCGAGGCGGGCGCGAGGCGGGGCGAGGCGAGGCGAGGCGGGGCGAGGCGGGGCGAGGCGGGGCGAGGCGGGGGGAGGCGGGGCGACGGGGCGAGGCGGGGCGAGGAGCGGGCGAGCGGAGCGGGACAGGCAGGACGGAGCGGGACGGAGCGGGACGGAGCGTTGCAGGCGTGGCGTAGTTGTGCTGTGAGGCGGAGCGACGACAAGGCGCGGAGGCAGGCGCGCGCGAGGCCAGGCAGCTCGGCGTACAAGTGAGGCAGCGCTCCGCCATCCCATCACGCGCGTCGCCCGGGGTGCGCCCGCCCCCGCCCCGCCCCGCCCCGCCCCGCCCCGCCCCGCCCCGCCCCGCCCCGCCCCGCGCCGGTGCGCTGTGCCGAGCCCCAGGGGCAGAGGGAGGGCACCGCCTCGCCTAAGAGGAGAACGGCGATGGGTGGCAGCGAACACGGAGCACGGTGATTGACGGAGGAGGCAAGCGGGAGCGGGAACACGTGGAAGGCAGAAAGCGGAAGCAAAGGGGTGGCTCTATGAATGTGGGCTCGCGCTTCAATAGCACAATATTTTTCTGCCATCAGTAGATTGTAGTCGTTCTTGAGTTCTCTTTAATTGGCTAATCACACTGTTGCAGTGAATTTCGTGTCTTTATTCGAAACCATTTTAAGAAATAGGCTAGAGGGATTACCACAATGAACAAGTACAAAAAGACAAAAACAAACATGTTACCATGAGTTCAGATTATGTGTTTTGATTTTTACTTTTAAGTCTAATTAATAATTTCAATAAATTAAATGGCACGATAAAAACATATACTTCACACAAATAATTGTAGTGAAAGTGATGTCAATATCTCTATCAACGCTAGAGTATACCTAATATTTGCAACAATAAGCTTATTTACGAAAACAAAAATTAACACTCCATTTTAAAAAATCTTAGAAATATCGCTGTACAGTTTCCTTATGGCACATATCTTTCTTATCAATAAACTGCTTTCAAATCACGTACGCATAAACTTCCAACTCCAGTCTAATGGATTTTTCAAAACACTGCAATTAACACAAGAACCATTTAAATATTACCCCACCAGAAACGTATGTTTAACGACGGCCTGCAGGCGCTTAGTTTGGAACAAATAACACATGACGAACGCGGAGAGGGAATATCATGGAATTCGGCGGCGGTGCCTTTGTGCGTCTGTGCCTACACGGCGCGCGGCGAGGGCGAGGGCGGGGGCGGGGCCGGGGGCGGGGGCGGGACAGGTCGCCCCGCGGGGGGGGAACTTCGATGAAAAGCCGCCTCTTTGAGGGCGCGGCGCGCGGTGTGTTTGCCCAGGGAATGAGCCCCGAATATTCCGGATCATGAGCGCCCTCCCCCCGCTCCCGCCCTCGCCGCCGCCATCCTCGCCCCCGCCCTCGCCCTTGCCACCGCCGTCCTCGCCACCGACGCGCGCGTGAACGTGCCCGTGAAACCCTAATGAAGGGCGGCCGCCCTTGGGCGCTGCCGAAGCGCACCCTTCCACGTCACATGTGCGCCCGGTGTGGACGCCGCCCGCGTTGGCTTTTCGCCGCCCCTGCACTTGCCTCCCTGCTGACGCGCGACCGCGATAGAGTTGTTTCCGCGACGCGGACGACAAAAAGCCATCCGCGTGGAATTTGGTTTTCACGCGAAATGCAACTGAATAATGCAGCACGGCATAAAAGAGCATTATGAATATTTAGTCGCGTAATGGACGAATCATATACGACCAGTGGACTCGGGGAGTGCACTTTATTTTAATTGTATTAAAAATATTTTATAAATTTAAGTTTTATAAACCGTAGTACGTTTTGTTAGTCACAATAACTCCCTACAACTAATAAATTGTATACTTTGTTGATGAACAATACGCAAATGTGAACTTATTAACTTTTAAGAAATACTGAAAGATAAGAATTCATTTACTCTAGATTTACTAGGTGCACAATATAAATGCCACGATATAAAGGGTCTCATCAAGGCTGATATTTTGACAGACACGCGAGGTCTCTAAAATTTCGTTTGCGAGCCAAGTGTCAAAGAAGAAATAAAGAAATATTTTCTTAAAAGGAAGTGCTACACATATTTACATTATATGAGTATATTAAGACATTAGATGTTTATTCCACGTCGTGCAGATATTTACTAAAGAGCCCTGCCCCCCACTCCTCCCGCCATCTCCGCTCATTCCTCTTGTCAGACCGCTCCACCCGAAATACTATTTTCATCGCAATGCCTCCGTTTTAAAACACTGTCAAAGCGTAATTTAATTATGAGTACGACATTTATTAGTTTACTTTTTACTGATTTCAGGGGTTGATCTGGCAGTTGAACTGAAACATTTAGAATGTATTGCTGTGTGTGTGTGTGTGTGTGTGTGTGTGTGTGTGTGTGTGTGTGTGTGTGTGTGTGTGTGTGTGTGTGTGTGTGTGCTGTACGCTGATGACCAACAATGTTCAAAAAGTAAAATATGACTTGTCACCGAGTATTCCTTGACTTTTTAATTCTTTTAACCAATTAAAACACCAATAATATCTAACTCAGGAATTTTGAGAACGACGTACTTATTCGTAAACTTCAGGCACAGCCACGTCAGAATATGAAACAATCCCGTCTCCTTTTTCTCGTAAATTGAGTTTTCCAATTGAAAACGCACACACAGAGAGCAAGACTTCAATTAGCCTCCGTGGCCCGGTGTTTGGAGAGGCCGCGTCCGCCTGCGCCTCCGGTGCCGGCACGTCGCTTCGCCAGCGCACGCCCCGGCGGCCTCGAGAGCACCGCAAACAGCCCCAGGAGCCCTGCCCGCCACGCCACGCCACGCCACGCCACGGCGCAGCGGCCAAAGGACGCACGCTTCTAGTCTTACAGAAAAGTCACGGAAAGCGGAGATATTGGAAAAGAATTCCATGCGTGTTTGAATGCTTGTAGATTTTTTTTTTCCGAAGACATTTATGGATAACGTGGGACGAATTTTGATGACCTAAGACATCGTCAAAAATGATCAATAAAATGCTCTTAAAATGTTTTTAAAATGCCCTAAAACCAAAGAAAAATTACGTAAGAAATGTGATCAAAACCAGTTCCGATGAACAACTCAAGCTGTTAGATATGTTACTGCTGTAATCGAGGCTTCTTCCTTTCGTTCAAGTGCACTCAGTTTGCAAATGTTTGGTCTGGACTGTTTTTTTACCAAGAAAGCTCTGTCTTTACTTATCCTGAAATCGGCTGAACCGACAATGGCGCTGATAGGCGTCACAGGAACCTTAGATTACGTAGTACTCACAACGGCTGATTTTACAATATATTAGCAAAGAAATCGATTAGGATGCTCAGGAATTCTGTGGAGAACATTTGTTGCATCTCGTAAATATTATTTGAAGCAAGTTGCATTAAATGCTATTAAAACCAATGAAATTATTAAAAATGGCGGAAAAGGTAAAAAATGACGTTAGTCGAAATCGATGAAAAATGCCAAAAAATTACTTACAAAAATGGGTAATTTCCTTTTGACATAACATAAAATTTCGATACTAAATGGCATTGTTTTAACCGTAGATTACCAAGGCGCCGTCTGTCAGACGACGCAAGATCCGAAGGATCCCCCCCCTTCCCCTCATTCTCCGTTGCTGAAACTCTAGGTACTATTCGCGCACGTTTTCTTGAGCCCATATTTCATTGGATTCGGAAGGAGTGAGGAGGTTTATTATTTCGACGACAAGACTAATATATCAAATCTGTAGATCTTTTTTCAATGCAAAGTATTTTCTAGTAGACAGGAGCAAACATTTCTAATAAGTAGTCTCTGTCAACGATACTTGATGCTATAATTTATTTTTAATCATTTAATGTTAGTGAATGAGTGAGAGTAGGTAATTCAGGGCTCAAGAAAATGTGCGCGTATAATACCTTCATTGTGTGACTAGTCAGTTAAAAACATGTAACGTTGTGGGCGTACCTATTTCCGGTATACGCCAACACGCGTCGTCCAGTAGAGTACGTCTTTGTAATTACGTCAGCTTTTTTAGCGCCATATTGCCTAGTAGTGTGCATAATGAATACGAAAATTTCTAAAAACCTTTAAAATGTATTCGGTAACTCCATATCATACATGTTCAATCCATTAAATTTAGCGTTTCGTTGTAAAAATTGATTTTTCTTTATTTTTTACCCGAAATGGTGTGTCAGACTACGCCTTTGTAATCGCTTGGTACAGGTCGCCTTCGTAATCTAGGGTTAAAGTATAAAGAAAAAAATTACATTTCATTAAAATCCGCCCCCTAGCTCTGGTAGTTGTTTCGATGTTAATGGTGACAGTGTTAATACGCCGGAGGTAGCTGCGCTAAGAAAACGCTAGAGGCGCTGCGGAGGGGTGAGCGAGGGGGGCGGGGCCACGCCGCACAGTGGGGCCAGAAAGGCGAAAAGTGGGCAAAAAGTCTTTTAAGCGTTTTTAGAAATTTTCGGCAATAAAACACATTTTATAATTAAATAATGACTTATTTAATTGTTTATCATTTAAATACTTATTAACATAGCCTCAAAGTCAGAACTACCATCATGTGACTCTTCTGTAAAAAGTGAATTTGTACCATTAACTTTGGTGTAACTTCTAGATACCTTTGTGATAAATTCTCTCTACTCCATTTGTGAAATCAGTGGGTTAGAAGCAATTAACAACCTGTTAAGCACTTCTTTTTTTCTTCTTCCAGGTTGCACTTTCCTTCGTTTTTTTTCTTTTCGGTGTGTTTAATAACACCATACAGATCCCACCACGTTAATAAAGAGCTATCAGTACCAGATCATTAAGGAGATACAAAAAAATGAATATTGTAGGTAGAAAGGTTAGTAAAACTAGATGTGCATCATCATAAACCTTAACGCAAATGGGGCAAGCATGGGCAAACTTGGATTAATGTTTTGAAAACTAGATGAATTCCAGAATCAGATTCAGTTAATATCATAGCCCGGAAACGCCTGGAAGTGAACTAAAAGACAATATGAAAAAACGGATTTTAAAATTTCATTCCATTGTAACACGTGAAGTTTCTACTTGGAATTACTAAATGATTATTCAAGGAATATGTTTTTCAGAAATACAGATATAAAGTACATATCTCCAGGTATCGTATCCATAGCACGTACGATTAAGCTAGTCGAAAGAGCAAAAATATTTGCATCGAAAAACATACCTCTCTTCTTACTGCGCGAGCGAAGAAGTACGTCGCGCATCATTTATTCAAGTTCAAACTTGCACTGAATGGAATGGCGTGATTCCCCCTTCCATTCCTGATCGGGGAACGACGAAGGAGACATTTTGCTACCCTTTTCATGTGAAAGGGAGCTTGTGGAGTATATTTTGATTTTGGACTGTTTGCCAACTTTCCCCTCCTCTGGCCCCACTGTGCGGCGGTACACAGCCCTCGGCCGCACCACGCCCCTCTGAACGTGCAGCGCGTGTTCCGAAGCGCTGTTTGCTCCGTGGATGGCTCTGCGCGAGCACGAGTTCCCCCCGCGGCGACGCCAGCACGGGCGTTTGTGATTCTAAAGCAATTGCGCGGAGCGCCAGGCGAGAGGCGAAGGAACGCCGTCTCTCAGATTACCTTCGCCAGTCGAGCTCAGGGGGAACTTTGGTGTTCACCAACGTAAGTTTGTGTAACTTAGGAGATGCATTTGCAATATAAATATGGAGTTATGGAAACGTTAATGTAATGGAAATTAGAACGAAACTGAAACCAGGAGGGCTTTAGACTTTTTGTGATGAAGAGTGTCAGAGCACACAATCTCGTATAAATATGGGGAAAGGGGAGAACTGTTGAGGAAAAGAAAGAAAATTTAAAAAGAGAGAGCTCTGATTATATTTCTGGTCCTTATTTCTGGTCAAAACGCTCAAAGTAATACACACGGAGTGTGACTACAGTTAAAAGGGGGGAAATATTAAATAGGATTCAATGTTACAATATAAAACAAATAATTATAATAATAATGGCAAGTCGAATATTAAAATCTTCCACCCAATATTAATATTTTCCAATATACATATGGCAACCTTACTTTTCATATCTTTTGACTACATATTATTCTTTAACACTCGCATGGCCAAGCATGATATTGAAACGCAGCCGTTAAGTGTGAGGGATCCAAGTGATCCTCACGAAAAGTTGTAACAGAAAAGCTGTTATATTGAGTTCAGAATCGTATTTGCTTTTTTAAGGGTATTATTCATCATCTTACAATATTGTACAAGAACATTTCTGTAAAATTTCGCAAATGTTTTGTAATATATTGAAAAGTTGAAAAAAACAGTGCTTTTGTTTACTCATTCAAGTCATGTAATCTTTGGAAGAACTTATATTAAACGTTTGTAATTTCTCATCATTATTATTACAAGAACATTTGGACACACTTATAGATTACTTTTAGAAAATATGTAAAATAAATATCTCCCTCTAAAATCCACTGTCTAATCTCTCTTCCACTCATTGCTGGCGTAATCGCAGTTTCTCAGAACTCGCGCAACTCAAATGAGAATGTAAAACGCTGCGTGGAGAGTAAAACAGTAGATAATCGCTGGCTATCAGTACTTGCAAGTTTCTTTAATACGATAGAGTCATATTAGTCATGAAACAACGGCGATATACAACAGAAATATAAATGTGAACGTCAAAATACCAACAATGAAAATGGCATATGAGGGGTGTCTTGAGATCCCCAGACTCATTTCTATGTAACCCCAAAACCATACTACTATGAACAGTGTGTTAATATTTTCCTAATAAATGAATATTAAATATGTAAGAGAAAACAATTCTTCTATCTTTTTCATGCTAATCATGAGGGAAAAAAGAGAAAAGGGGGACCTTAGGTCCCCCGCTCGGCCATGCGAGGGTTAAATTGTACAATATTGTTCCGTGTGTCACTTTACGTCAGTATCATGCAATCTTTTGAGAAGGAGTCTAGTTCAATGTTACTGAAACCTATCTTGAAATCGATGACATAATTAGCTGCAATCATTGTGAATGGTTCAAAAACTCTTTGCAAGTAAGATAGCGATTTTGTCTGAGAATTCATGCCATCAATTCAATGTTATATTGTGATGGGGTTTCAAGGCCCGCGTCCATCACAATTCACTGGCCTGATACGTACTTAAGCGCAAGATTCTATTTGCCGGAACGAAAAATTATTGACTATGGAAGTTATATTTCGCTTTCGTTACTCGCTCTCTCGTTCTAAGTAATTTTATTTCAATATCATTACTTCACACTGGAAAAAGAAACAGAAATAGAATAGATGATTGTGTACTGGAAATTAACCACAATGTTCACGGAATTTATCAAAATACTCACAGAATGTAAAAGATAACCAAATATATTATTATAATTTTGAAAGCAAGAAGGGTGGCATTATGTTTTAGGAAAATACTCCCAACGTGTTCTTTAGCAAGTTTTTATAATCTCCATTAAGTTCATTTCATAAACAGATCGAATTCCATAAAGAGCACTCTTGCACCCTGTCTCCATGTTTAGAAAAAAAACACCAAGAAATTGTAAATAATTTATTTTGTTTAAAATGTTTCATCTCTTTTTAAAGTGGTGTATTAATAATTATATTTATGCTAAAATATCACTTATTAATTTCCTTGCTAAAATTACATTGTTTGTGTGTAATTACTTACATTTTTACCAACATCCAAAATTAACAAAACAGCACGAACACAAAAAAGGTTTTCTCAAAATTGGCGCCCTTCAAATACTGGCATGAGTAATGCCGACCGCACCGAAAGCAGTATCAAATATTGCTGGAAAATAATTTTAATTTTTTAATTTCACTCTTATCCCGATTGACACTAGAACCTGTGTATGTGTGTGTTTAGTCGTGCTATCTGTACAGAGATTGTACTCCTCAGCATGTGTGTGATTTTAACACGACAAGAACCTTTCGTATCAGATAAAAGGTAAGCAGCCACTGACATCAAATTAATAAAGGTTGCATTCAAGCAAGCATGACTGGCAGAAATTCTAGGGGATTTAGCCGCAAAGTTGTTTCAATATTTCTCATTAACGATTTCATATTAAATGTTGGCAATTCCAAATTCACTAACTCTATTGCGGAATTGATGGGTTATGTTTGGGTCAGTCTCTATGAAAACAATGAAGTTGTGTTAAAGAATTATAGATTTAAGACAAGGTAATGGTACTATTACAGGGGAAACAAAACTAGTGCAATGTAACGGATTCCGTTCTCTGCATCTCAAAGTTGAAGTTGAAACGACCTGATCCCGCCTCGCACACAGGCCCTCTGGCAGATTGCTAACTCACATCCTCGATCTGAGCTTAACACAAGACAGATAGGGCAGCTCGGCAAATGGAGCGCAGCGTAAAGGTCCTTCCTATCCACTGGCCTCGGCCGCCCCTCGGACGCGCGTTTCAAAACAACTCCAAAGATAAACGAAGGCTGCGGAACAGTTCCCGTAACGAACCTGCCAATAAATTCCAGACCGTAAGCCGAACGTAAATTGTGATTTATGTTGGCGGCGCGTTCGGTCGACGCCCTGCCCGGCCCGACGCCGACGCCGCGGCGGCCGCCGCCGTGACAAACGACGCCGTTCCGCCCGCGCCGGCACCACCCACACGCAGAACAACTGCACGCGGCGGTGGCGGCGGCGGCGGCGGCAACGGCAACGGTGACGGTGGCGGCGGCGGCTGGGGCGATGGTGGTGGCGACGACGGTGGCGGTGACGGCGGCGCTGGCGGTGACAGCGGCGGTGGCGGTGACAGCGGTGGTGGCGGTGACGGGGGTGGTGGCGGCGGCGGCGACGACGGTGGCGGTGGCGGTGGTGGTGGCGGTGGTGGTGGCAGCGGTGGTGGTGGCGAAAAGAAACCAAAACGAGCGGAGGTTTATCGATACGCTGCACGTGATATAATGATGCATCGATCGCTCGGCCCTGCTCTATTGTATGGATATTGACTCGGTGTAACAGCGAAGGTTTGCGAAAACCCTAAAAGGTAACGAAGCTTTACAAGAAAGGGGAAGAATGTTTGTATGTATGGAAACAATACCGCAATCTTCGTGTTTTTTTTCTGTTCATACATAAACATAACGTCCGTTTTATTTTACACATGCATTTACTTTCACAGTTTTAAAATATTTTCAAAATTCGAGTTATAGAAGATTGGTTAGGAAATATAAGGATGGTGGGTTGAAACGTTCGTAGAGTTCATTTCGAGCACATGTTTTCTGTCAAGGATGAATGAGATTCAAATTTCAAATAAAACATTACCCTAATTGCATACTTCAGAATTTGTATTTTTTACAAATACCGACCTACAGAGTTAAGTTTAAAATATCCACTATCAGATCACGTAATTGTTAAACATTTACAATACGATATTCAATTTTGTTTTTATGACCATGCCTTCACGTAATTTTCAAGCAACACTTACTCATCTTCACAATATCCATTGGCTTTTCGTTTAAAATGTGTCACCACTCCTACACGATATTACCAGAGGTAAGTATTTGTGTTCAAGAATTAGTAGTGACGAGCAACGTAAGCACATCTTAGCCCACAAGTCATTTTGGTGACCACAATTTCAATCCTCAGTGAAATGAAGAGGGTTATTTAAAAATATTCGACAATGTACAGCGATCACTGATGCAAATAGAACCCGAATACATAATTTAATCGTTCAAAACAAACCAGGATCTTAATACACATCTCACACCGAGGTAGAACTTATCAACAACAAAGAAGAAGAAAACATATCGGCTAAAGGCCCGTACGTCTGGCCCCAAGGCCGCGTGAATTATCTCCGGCCTGCGAGCAGTCACGCGGGCCGTGTCGTGCGGCGCGCGGAGCGACGTGTGGCCGCGGGGGCGGGCGTGTCCGTGGCTGCGGTCCAACACTTCGCCGACGAAATATCGCCGCGCGTCGGCCACGGGATGGCAGTGTGGGGGCGGCTTCGGGTGACGGCAGGCGGTGGAAGGGGGCGGGGCGGGGAAGAGGGGAAGGGACGGCGCGAGGCCACGAGCATAATGCGAGGGTGAAGCGCCGTAGGTGAGGCAGCGAAATGGTCGGGAGGGGGAGAAAGACCGAGCGAAGAGCAAAAATCATGTCGATGTGTCAAGTTTGTAGAATCAAGGATGTACGGGCGGGCGAGCGGGCAGGCGAGCGGACAGGCGGGCGAGCGGACAGGCGGGCGAGCGGGCGGGCGAGCGGGCGGACGGGCGGGCAGGCGGGCGGGCGAGCGGGCGGGCGGGCGGGCGAACGGGCGGGCAGACGGGCGGCGAACAGGCGGGCAGGCGGGCGGAGCGGGCGGGCAGAGCGGGCGGGCGGGCGGGCAGGCAGGCGGGCGGAGCGGGCGGGCAGGCGGGCGGGCGGGCGGGCGGGCGGGCGGGCGGGCGGGCGGGCGGGCGGGCGGGCGGGCGGGCGGGCGGGCGGGCAGCGAGCGAGCGGGCGGAGCGACGAGCGGGCGAGCAGGCGAGCGGGCGGGAGACGGGCGGGCGGGAGGATGGCAGGTTGGAAGGGCGAAGCGGGCGGGCGGACAAGCGGGCAGGTGGACAAGCGAGCGGGCGGGCGGGCGGGCGGGCGGACAAGGATGTAATAATCCTGGGATCCATATTATAAGCTGGAGTCCGTGATAGATGCGCCGTTAGCGCTTCAGAGAAGGGGGATTAAGGAATGGATGTTGTGGCGTGGGAGGGTGTGATGTGGTTTGCGGTGGCGCATGCGATGTCACGAGGGTGTTTGTAATGGGAGAAATGAAGTAGGGAAAGTGTGTCGTGTGGTGGTGTAGTCGTGTCTCGCAAATAGATATGTGACAGGGAAGTCTTGCGCGGACAGGGTAACTGTGGTATTGTGGCGGGAGCAGTGTAGCGAGGCAGCGAGGCAGTGCGGTGTACAGTGGTGCGGGCAGTGTGATCGGATTTTCTGGGAGAGTGTGACGGAGGGATGGAATGGGAGTGACGGAAGAGGGAGGCGAGTACAGTGAGACGGGAACAGGGAGACCCAGGCACGATGGTGTATACAGTGTGGCAGGAGCAGAATAGGAGGAGGCGTTGTGGCGGGGGAGTTGTGAGCAGGGGTGTTGTGGCGGAGGTCGTGTGGCGGGAACCATGTTGCATGGGCGGTGTGGCGGGGGCGATGGGCAGGGGTGGTGTGGCGGGTGTGGTGTGGCGGGGGTTATGGCAGGGGTGGTGTGGTGGGGTGGTGTGGCGCAAGATGTGTGGCAGGGGTGGTGTGTGGCGGGGGTGGTGTGGCGGGGGTGGTGTGGCGGGGGTGGGGTGGCGGGGGTGGTGTGGCGGGGACGGTGTGGCAGGGGAGATGTGGCGGTGTGACGGGGCGTTGTGGTGGAGTCGATGTGTCGGGGGCGGTGTGTTGTGGGCGGTGTCTCGTACGATTTAGAAGTGAGTAGTGGCGGAGCAGAGTGATGTTGTGGCTGCGTTGAAGCGGGATGGAGTGATGGCGGCGGCGAGGCGCCAACCCTGTGGTGAGGGGTGTGTCGGGGGCGGTGGGCGGGAGCGATATGGCGGAGCTGTGACGGGGCGGAATGTTTAAGAGGACGGGAAGCTGTGTGGTATAAGCAAGCAGCGGGGCTGCGGTGACGTAGCAGGGACAGAATCCGTGAGGAGGGCGCGGCAGGGTAGAAAAGAGCCAGGTGTTGTGTGGTGGGACGTTCCTTCGGGGGCGGTACGTCCTTCGTGAGCGGCGCGGGCGAGCGAGCGAGTGGGTGGGTGAGCAGGCGAGTGAGAGGGAGAATGAACGGGCAAGTGAGCGGGCGATCGTGGGGCGAGGGGGCGGGCAAGCGGACGGGCGGGCGGGGGGGCAACCGGGAGGGCGGACAAGCGGGGGGGCGAGCAAGCGGGCGGGCGGGCGGGCGAACAAGCGAGCGGGCGGGCGGGCGAACAAGCGAGCGGGCGGGCGGGGGCGGTCCAACGTCCGCAGCGGAACGCGCGCGATAGGTAGCGACAATCGCCGCGCGCGCGCCGCGAGGGCGCCGGCCGTTCCCACGTGCCGGACCGGCCGCGCGGAGGAGGCGTGGAGCGGGAGGGCGGGGAGCGGAGGGGCGATGGCGTCTTGCGGCGCCGTAGCGCACCGACGTAAACCAGTTCTCGGGCGGCGAAACTCGTTCCGGCGCACGAGCGGCCGTGTGTGAAGGACCGGCGCGGTGGCGGCGCGGGCGGGGAAAGAGGAGCAGCGGAGTGGCGGTTGGGATGGGCGCGTGGGACGGCCCCGTTGGGAGGAACGTGTTACGGAAACGAAGCGGGCGAGCCCACACAACCGATATGAAGTGGATGATAATACCAAAATGCCATTTAATAATAATAATAATTATAATTATTATTATTATTATTATTATAATATTATTTTTTTAACATTTCCGAAGGAAGGAGTTCTGACGTACGGTCTCTTCAGTGTTTTCTCTTTCAAATCCAAGTTCTTAGTGCACTTATTTTACTTCTTGTACGTAGTGCTTTCTACTTGTACTTACTCTTCTACAGTTTTAGTTGTCCGAGAATGTTATTAAGAAGGGCGATGATTTAAATCATTACATGTGTTACCAGCTGGTTTGCTTTTGCCTTGCACGACACTACCTAGGATCCTACGTGATTTTCGAATTCACAGTGCCTGAGCAGATCAGGTGCGACCTCCGCCGTCGATGCTATTTCAGTAAGTTGTGTCATGAGTTTAAATTCTTGCTTATAGTTTTAATTTAAATTTAATTCTACATATTATATGTTAAAGTTTATTGATCATGGCAGAGAGCGACCCAGAAGCTATTATTGCTGTAAGCGATAAGCCTGCACAAGCAATCGTTTAATGCCATAACGTCTTTGATGACTGTAGACTACATTCACATTATTCTCTGTACAAATAACAAGTGTTTTACATTCACAGAACTCTAATATCCTACGGCTGTCTATATTTTCAATCTTTCCTCTTTAACTTTTTACTATTTTTATTTGTTATTAAAGATTGTCAAATATGTGAACAACACAATTTATATGTATATATTCTATAAATGCTATGTATATATTCTATAAATGCCACGAAAAATATAAACAACATTGAAATTTATCTATATTACAATAAAAATGCAATGAGCGAATACGTCATCACAACTACTAAACTATTTCAATGATGAACATCGTAGGATTTAATGAAATATGCTTGGAAACTACCGAAACTGTATGAATACTGGGGAGACGAAAATGAATTAATGCAGGTCACTGGTATGGTGTACGAGTATTTGTATTTTTACGTATTTACACAGAAATGAGAAGGTGAGCTAACCTGCTGAAAACATTCGTTTCGAAATGTGCAATTATTGTGTGTAGTAAACTCGATTCGCACTATATGCTCGATAAGATGACCCGCATGCATTTGCCATTAAATTCTGCCTCTTTAATTTAATAGCCCGCAAGTAGACGACCAACAAATAGAAAAACAAAACGTTGGGTGGGTAGACGAGAGCGATGAGGTGCTTCCAAATGGCCGAGTGGGCGTTCAGCTAGAGCAGGGTTGTCCAACTGTCGACTCGCTAAACGCTTGCAGCCTGCAGTGCCATTTATTGTGGCCCGCGAAAATGTTTTAGACATGTGAAAGTCGCTTGCATCCATGTCGGGTTCCATGCATGAACGCGAAAATGTTTTAGACAAGTGAACGAATTCCATGTCGTGAACACTGCGTCTAATGCACGCGCCCTGTCGAGGTCAACGCCGCCTTAAAGTACAAATAAGTTAAGTTTGGATTTAAGAATGTTTGATCTAGTAAATTCAGAAATTCAAAATCATCGCAATGTATTTCACTGCGTAATGCATAGTACGGCCAGACATCACACATTGTTTGCCCCCCACTTTCAGAGCAGTCGGTTGTCAAGTACCGAGCTCAGCAAGACGAGGAAATCAAGTGTGGATCGCCCGAGTACAGAAAACTTGGTCCGCAATCATATTAAAGGATTTAGTTTGGGCCCTTCAGGCCTGCCAAGTTGGACATCCCTGTGCTAGAGCATGGCCTGTGCTGTGAGGGTAGAGTCCCTAGATGCAGAAAGTTGCGCGACCCGCACGGCCGCCACCATTTCAAATTCTTTCATTCGATAGCCCCAACTGGCAGTATTCAGTTCTGGAGAAATGATAAATATCGAAGGCATTATGAGAAATGTCAAGTATACTATCATTGGTTTTTGTTACATTGGTGGTTCCTAACGTACCCACAATACCGTTTAGTTCAACTGGATATAAAATGGCGGCTGCGGGGGTTCAAAGGAATGCGTTACTCTCTGTATCCAGGGGCTCTATGCGAGGGCAGCGGCGGGCGCCGGGCGGGCGAAAGCGCATCCGTGTAAATCCCGCGCGAGCGAGGGGAAGTGGGAGCGGTGAGGGGATGAGGAGGGGAAGGCCCGCGTGGCGGACAAGGCCCCAATCAACGAGCGCCGTGGCGAATGCGACGCCCGAGCGCTCGGCCCAGATCCCCCTCCCCCGTTGACTCATGCGCTCCCACAAGCAGGCGTCCCACCTCAGCTGCCGCCACCTCCACCTCTGCGTCCGACCTGCCCCCGCCTACGCCATCGCCCTCAGCTCTGCCTTCACTCCCACCTCCGCCACAACCCGTGCTCCACCCTCCACTGCCTCCGCCTCCATTTCTGCCACCGCCATCGCCTCACCCACCACCTCCACCTCTCCGCATCCAACTCTGCATCCGCCTCCGCTTCCTCCTCACTTTGTGTCTTCTTCCCTACCACCCTCTCATCCCCCACCTGCTCCTTACTCCTAGGGACTTAAGCCTTCGCCATCACTCTCGTCCTCTTACTCCTAGGGACTTACGCCTCCGCCATCACTCTCGTCCTCTTACACCTAGGGGCTTACACATCCGCCATCACTCTCGTCCCCTTACTCCTAGGGAATTACGCCTCCGTCATTACTCTCGTCCCCCTACTCCTAGGGAATTACGCCTCCGCCATCACTCTCGTCCCCTTACTCCTAGGAACTTACACCTCCGCCATCACTCTC
>BLKR01007856.1:0-30088 GCA_011170035.1 Teleogryllus occipitalis
GCCTTCTCGAGCACAACCCGTCGCGATGGCCCGTACGAAGCAGACCGCCCGCAAGTCGACCGGAGGCAAGGCGCCTCGTAAGCAGCTGGCCACCAAGGCCGCGCGCAAGAGCGCGCCGGCCACCGGTGGCGGGAAGAAGCCTCACCGTTACAGGCCCGGCACCGTAGCTCTTCGTGAAATCAGGCGTTACCAGAAGAGCACCGAGCTGCTCATCCGCAAGCTGCCTTTCCAGCGTCTTGTCCGTGAGATCGCTCAGGACTTTAAGACCGATCTGCGCTTCCAGAGCTCCGCCGTCATGGCTCTGCAGGAGGCTAGCGAAGCGTACTTGGTGGGTCTTTTCGAAGACACCAACTTGTGCGCTATCCATGCCAAGCGCGTGACCATCATGCCCAAGGACATTCAGTTGGCTCGCCGCATCCGCGGAGAGCGTGCTTGAATGAATAATTTTTTTTTTATTCGTTCGGTCACAAATAACGGCCCTTTTCAGGGCCAACCAAGTCGTCCTTTTAAAGAGCATTAATGTATGTCGTTTCCAAATCATAAAATCGCGTTCCCATTCTTTTAAATAAAATCCATATTATTTGTACAATAAACAATTACGTTCCTAGTCGGCAAATTATAATTATAAGAGTGGTACGTTAAGTATCGCAAAGACAGAAAATTATCTTAAACATGCAATCGGTTTCTATGACAAAATTTTATAATTACATTTCCGCTTTCTCTTAAATTTGCAGTCGTTAAACAACCACCACACTCCTTCAATGAAGTGCTCGGACGGGAGTAGCTAGTTATTACGAAGCGAGGCAAGGACTTCACATTTCGCTGGAAAATCAACAATGAATACCTGTCACTTCATTGATCGTTATCAGTTACTCATAAGTAATCTCGAGTAAATGAAGTTACTCACCTATGTAGGACGACACTAATTCTTTTATTTAACGTTTTAAATATTGAGACCAGTTCAAACATATTTCCTACGAATGACCGATCTCGACGTTTCCATTTTTTTAGTATTATTACGTTAATTTCTAATTACAGGAAATATTAGGATATGTATCGGGGATTTTTATTATAAAATGGGGGGAAAAAAAAATGGCTATGATTTTTGCTCTTTCGAAACATATGATGGCCCTAAGAAGGACCGTTTGACCGGTTCGCGGGCGCGAACCGGGAAATGACTTGATGAAACGGCGCGCGCGCCATTTCATCACTTCTTTTTGGGAGCAGCTTTCTTGGCGGCCGCCTTCGGTTTGGAAGGAGAAGCGACCTTCTTTGGTTTGGGCGCCTTTGGTTTTTTGGTGGGCGCCTTGGCCACCTTCTTCACCTTGGACGGCGCCTTCTTGGGCTTCTTGGGGGAGGCGGGGGCGCCACGCTTAGCGACCGCAGCAGCTGCCGTGACGCTGCGCTTGCCGCCCGCCGCCTTGGCTCCCGCGGCCTTCTTGGCCTTGGCAGCGACCGCCTTCTTCTTCGTCGGCTTCGCAGCGGGCGCCGGGCGCTTCTTTCCGGCCTTCTCGCCGCTCTTCTCGGGCTTTCCGGCCGTAGCCGGCAACTTGAACGAACCAGACGCTCCCTTGCCTACATCAACACACAAACACAAAACGAGAGGTTAGTTATGAATCGCACAATCACAACAAGTGGAAAAAAAATTCAAGTAAACCATGTCCATTAATAAATTTTAAAAAAATGCACAGATAATCACCTTTGGTCTGCACGAGGTCGCCGGTGCTGACGGCCGACTTCAAGTACTTTTTGATGAACGGCGCGTGCTTCTCGGAATCCACCTTGTAATTCGCCGTGATGTACTTTTTGATGGCTTGCAGGGAAGAACCTCCGCGCTCCTTGAGGCTCTTGATGGCGTTGTACACCATCTCGGAGGTGCGAGGATGCGCGGGGTTTGAACGCGGCTTCTTCGCCGCGCTGCCGCCCGACTTGCTCTTCTTCGGAGAACCGGCTTCCGCAGGTGGCGCAGCAGCCGCGGACGCCGCTCCGGACGCGCTAGTATCGGCCATCGTACGTACGCGAAAGACGAGGAGAAACGCAACGCAAAGTGACGCGAAGTGTTTCTATGACGACGTCCGCCTCGGGAATGAGCGCGCGCCGGGAACCGTGGGTCCCCTTTATAACCTCGGTATCGGGACGCCTCGTCGTCGGACGGAACGGAACAGCCGGCGCCGACCAATCATAGTGCTTTGCGCGAGAGCGCGCATCTCGGAACTGAGGTTTCGGGCCGCGCCGCGCCCGTCGCGCCGAGATTCGAAATCCTGTGCTTTAGGACCAAACTGTAGCGAAATAGTAATGCTTGCAAACAATTCACCGTAGTCGAGACTCTCTGGCCCACCACTTTGCTCACGGCTTTAGGCGTTCAGATAGGCGTCAGAATGCATGTTTCCAGGCCTTACCTCGTCAACTGTGCGTCGTACGCACTCGGAAAAGAACATTTTTTTTCTGCGACAAGTGGTCAAAGCACAAGGTTGAAATGGAAAAAAACACCTTCCCTAAGATGTGTTCTAAGCTGTAAAGTTCAACCCGTGCCCCATTCCGGCCGTTTACGCCAGCTATTAGCGCCTCTACGAGGGGTCCCACGCGCCGTGTTTTCCTCACGTTTCCGCGTCTCTCTGCCCACGTCACTGAAAGTTTACGTCATTACCCCCTCATTAAACGAATCACGATCGTTTCTTCCCCGTCTATTTGCACTTGAGTGTATAGACAGTAGTTAAGTTCTTCCATAGAAGCTGCGATCGACACTTAACGACTCTACTTCGTCCTCTCGGGAGAGTACATTCATCACCGCGGCAATACGACTACAATCTAAGCGTTAACTATGAACTACCTTGCTCGTACGGTTGTTATGGATTCGTATAGGATTTCAGCTCCGGATACGATTCACCGCCCACACTACGAATGTGTGAATGTTCCGGCGTGCTCGCACAATTCAACATCTTTCTGAGTGCGTGAACTCTGCTATTCAATTTCCTCTTTCACAATCCTGTTCGACACAAGAGCGTTTGTACTACAGAGAGAAACAATGATCAAATACTATTTCATTTTTCATGTTCAACTACTACTGCTGCTGCTGCTGCTGTAGCTACGATAAGAATTGAGAAGAATTCTCGTGAAACTGAGAAGGTAATGTTTTCAAATAAAACACTTCTCCACCGATCTACAATCATATCACGGATCATTCTCGCCTTTCGGTTAGTTTGCGGGCGTGTACGCTACCTCGAAAGAGAGCACATTCTCGCCGTCGGCTCGAGAGCAGCGGGCCGACAATGCGAATGTGGCCCCTCTCTGTGAGACGAATATTTTCCAGACGAATGCGGATATGGCGTCGCCCATCGGTATTCTAGCAGGGCAAACTATCGTCTTTACATCGCGGGCACTTTATCCCCCCTCCGGGTCTTTCCCCGGCGAGGAGGGCAGATCGAAGAGGCGAACGTCGGCCCGGATGCGACGAGCCGCCAGTGCGAAAGTTGCCCTTTTCGGTGTTGAATAGTTTCGAGACGAATGCAGATAGAAAATCGCTTTTTCGAATGTGAGCGGCGGAAGTATCTGGCTTGAAAAGCGTCGCCCTGTTTTCGCCTTTCGGTTATTTTGCGGGCGTGCAGGCTACCTCGAAAGAGAGCACATTCTCGCCGTCGGCTCGAGAGCAGGGGGCCGACAATGCGAATGTGGTCCCTCTCAGAGACGAATATTTTCCAGACGAATGCGGATATGGCGTCGCCCATCGGTATTCTAGCAGGACAAACTATCGTCTTTACATCGCGGGCCCTTTATCCCCCCTCCGGGTCTTTCCCCGGCGAGGAGGGCAGATCGAAGAGGCGAACGTCGGCCCGGATGCGGCGAGCCGCCAGTGCGAAAGTTGCCCTTTTCGGTGTTGAATAGTTTCGAGACGAATGCAGATAGAAAATCGCTTTTTCGAATGTGAGCGGGGGAAGTATCTGGCTTTAAAAGCGTCGCCTCGTTTTCGCCTTTCGGTTAGTTTGCGGGCGTGCAGGCTACCTCGAAAAAGATCACATTCTCGCCGTCGGCTCGAGCGCAGGGGGCCGACAATGCGAATGTTGCCCCACTCTGAGACGAATATTTTCCAGACGAATGCGGATATGGCGTCGCCCATCGGTATTCTAGCAGGACAAACTATCGTCTTTACATCGCGGGCCCTTTATCCCTCCTCCGGGTCTTTCCCCGGCGAGGAGGGCAGATCGAAGAGGCGAACGTCGGCCCGGATGCGACGAGCCGCCAGTGCGAAAGTTGCCCTTTTCGGTGTTGAATAGTTTCGAGACGAATGCAGTTAGAAAATCGCTTTTTCGAATGTGAGCGGCGGAAGTATCTGGCTTTAAAAGCGTCGCCCTGTTTTCGCCTTTCGTTTAGTTTGCGGGCGTGCAGGCTACCTCGAAAGAGATCACATTCTCGCCGTCGGCTCGCGAGCAGGCGGCCGACAATGCGAATGTTGCCCCACTCTGAGACGAATATTTTCCAGACGAATGCGGATATGGCGTCGCCCATCGGTATTCTAGCAGGGCAAACTATTCTCTTGACATCGCGGGCTCTATATCTCCCCTCCGGGTCTTTGCCCGGCAACCAGGGCAGATCGAAGAGCCGAACGTCGGCCCGAGTGCGACGGGCCGCCAGTGCGAAAGTTGCTCTTTTCGGTGTTGAATAGTTTCGAGACGAATGCAGATAGAAAATCGCTTTTTCGAATGTGAGCGGGGGAAGTATCTGGCTTTAAAAGCGTCGCCTCGTTTTCGCCTTTCGGTTAGTTTGCGGGCGTGCAGGCTACCTCGAAAGAGAGAACATTCTCGCCGTCGGCTCGAGAGCAGGGGGCCGACAATGCGAATGTTGCCCCACTCTCAGACGAATATTTTCCAGACGAATGCGGATATGGCGTCGCCCATCGGTATTCTAGCAGGACAAACTATCGTCTTTACATCGCGGGCCCTTTATCCCCCCTCCGGGTCTTTCCCCGGCGAGGAGGGCAGATCGAAGAGGCGTACGTCGGCCCGGATGCGACGAGCCGCCAGTGCGAAAGTTGCCCTTTTCGGTGTTGAATAGTTTCGAGACGAATGCAGATAGAAAATCGCTTTTTCGAATGTGAGCGGCGGAAGTATCTGGCTTGAAAAGCGTCGCCCTGTTTTCGCCTTTCGGTTACTTTGCGGGCGTGCAGGCTACTTCGAAAGAGAGCACATTCTCACCGTCGGCTCGAGAGCAGGGGGCCGACAATGCGAATGTGGCCCCTCTCTGAGACGAATATTTTCCGGACGAATGCGGATATGGCGTCGCCCATCGGTATTCTAGCAGGGCAAACTATCGTCTTGACATCACGGGCCCTTTACCCCCCCTCCGGGTCTTTCCCCGGCGACCAGGGCAGATCGAAAAGGCGAACGTCGGCACGAGTGCGACGAGCCGCCAGTGCGAAAGTTGCCCCTTTCGGTGTTGAATAGTTTCGAGACGAATGCAGATAGAAAATCGTTTTTTTCGAATGTGAGCGGCGGAAGTATCTGGCTTTCAAAGCGTCGCCCTGTTTTCGCCTATCGGTTACTTTGCGGACGTGCAGGCTACCTCGAAAGAGAGCACATTCTCGCCGTCGGCTCGAGAGCAGGGGGCCGACAATGCGAATGTGGCCCCTCTCTGAGACGAATATTTTCCAGACGAATGCGGATATGGCGTCGCTCATCGGTATTCTAGCAGGGCAAACTATCGTCTTGACATCGCGGGCCCTTTATCGCCCCTCCGGGTCTTTCCCCGGCGGGCAGGGAAGATCGAAGAGCCGAACGTCGGCCCGAGTGCGACGGGCCGCCAGTGCGAAAGTTGCCCCTTTTCGGTGTTGAATAGTTTCGAGACGAATGCAGATAGAAAATCGCTTTTTCGAATGTGAGCGGCGGAAGTATCTGGCTTTAAAACCGTCGCCCTGTATTCGCCTTTCGGTTAGTTTGCGGGCGTGCAGGCAACCTCGAAGGAGAGCACATTCTCGCCGTCGGTTCGAGAGCAGGGGGCCGACAATGCGAATGTGGTCCCTCTCAGAGACGAATATTTTCCAGACGAATGCGGATATGGCGTCGCCCATCGGTATTCTAGCAGGACAAACTATCGTCTTTACATCGCGGGCACTTTATCCCCCCTCCGGGTCTTTCCCCGGCGAGGAGGGCAGATCGAAGAGGCGAACGTCGGCCCGGATGCGACGAGCCGCCAGTGCGAAAGTTGCCCTTTTCGGTGTTGAATAGTTTCGAGACGAATGCAGATAGAAAATCGCTTTTTCGAATGTGAGCGGCGGAAGTATGTGGCTTTAAAAGCGTCGCCCTGTTTTCGCCTTTCGGTTAGTTTGCGGCCGTGCAGGCTACCTCGATAGAGAGCACATTCTCGACGTCGGCTCGAGAGCAGGGGGCCGACAATGCGAATGTGGCCCCTCTCTGAGACGAATATTTTCCAGACGATTGCGGATATGGCGTCGCCCATCGGTATTCTAGCAGGGCAAACTATCGTCTTGACATTGCGGGCCCTTTATCCCCCCTCCGGGTCTTTCCCAGGCGAGCAGGGCAGATCGAAAAGGCGAACGTCGGCCCGAGTGCGACGGGCTGCCAGTGCGAAAGTTGCCCCTTTTCGGTGTTGAATAGTTTCGAGACGAATGCAGATAGAAAATCGCTTTTTCGAATGTGAGCGGCGGAAGTATCTGGCTTTAAAAGCGTCGCCCTGTTTTCGCCTTTCGTTTAGTTTGCAAGCGTGCAGGCTACCTCGAAGGAGAGCACATTCTCGCCGTCGGCTCGAGAGCAGGGGGCCGACAATGCGAATGTGGCCCCTCTCTGAGACGAATATTTTCCAGACGAATGCGGATATGGCGTCGCCCATCGGTATTCTAGCAAGGCAAACTATTCTCTTGACATCGCGGGCTCTATATCTCCCCTCCGGGTCTTTGCCCGGCGACCAGGGCAGATCGAAGAGCCGAACGTCGGCCCGAGTGCGACGGGCCGCCAGTGCGAAAGTTGCCCTTTTCGGTGTTGAATAGTTTCGAGACGAATGCAGATAGAAAATCGCTTTTTCGAATGTGAGCGGGGAAAGTATCTGGCTTTAAAAGCGTCGCCCTGTTTTCGCCTTTCGGTTAGTTTGCGGGCGTGCAGGCTACCTCGAAAGAGAGCACATTCTCGCCGTCGGCTCGAGGGCAGGGGGCCGACAATGCGAATGTGGCCCCTCTCAGAGACGAATATTTTCCAGACGAATGCGGATATGGCGTCGCCCATCGGTATTCTAGCAGGACAAACTATCGTCTTTACATCGCGGGCCCTTTATCCCCCCTCCGGGTCTTTCCCCGGCGAGGAGGGCAGATCGAAGAGGCGAACGTCGGCCCGGATGCGACGAGCCGCCAGTGCGAAAGTTGCCCTTTTCGGTGTTGAAGAGTTTCGAGACGAATGCAGATAGAAAATCGCTTTTTCGAATGTGAGCGGCGGAAGTATCTGGCTTTAAAAGCGTCGCCCTGTTTTCGCCTTTCGTTTAGTTTGCGCGCGTGCAGGCTACCTCGAAAGAGAGCACATTCTCGCCGTCGGCTCGAGAGCAGGGGGCCGACAATGCGAATGTGGCCCCTCTCTGAGACGAATATTTTCCAGACGAATGCGGATATGGCGTCGCCCATCGGTATTCTAGCAAGGCAAACTATTCTCTTGACATCGCGGGCTCTATATCTCCCCTCCGGGTCTTTGCCCGGCGACCAGGGCAGATCGAAGAGCCGAACGTCGGCCCGGGTGCGACGGGCCGCCAGTGGGAAAGTTGCCCTTTTCGGTGTTGAATAGTTTCGAGACGAATGCAGATAGAAAATCGCTTTTTCGAATGTGAGCGGGGGAAGTATCTGGCTTTAAAAAGCGTCGCCTCGTTTTCGCCTTTCGGTTAGTTTGCGGGCGTGCAGGCTACCTCGAAAAAGATCACATTCTCGCCGTCGGCTCGAGGCAGGGGGCCGACAATGCGAATGTTGCCCCACTCTGAGACGAATATTTTCCAGACGAATGCGGATATGGCGTCGCCCATCGGTATTCTAGCAGGACAAACTATCGTCTTTACATCGCGGGCCCTTTATCCCCCTCCGGGTCTTTCCCCGGCGAGGAGGGCAGATCGAAGAGCCGAACGTCGGCCCGAGTGCGACGAGCCGCCAGTGCGAAAGTTGCCCTTTTCGGTGTTGAATAGTTTCGAGACGAATGCAGATAGAAAATCGCTTTTTCGAATGTGAGCGGCGGAAGTATCTGGCTTTAAAAGCGTCGCCCCGTTTTCGCCTTTCGTTTAGTTTGCGGGCGTGCAGGCTACCTCAAAAGAGATCACATTCTCGCCGTCGGCTCGAGAGCAGGCGGCCGACAATGCGAATGTTGCCCCACTCTGAGACGAATATTTTCCAGACGAATGCGGATATGGCGTCGCCCATCGGTATTCTAGCAGGGCAAACTATTCTCTTGACATCGCGGGCTCTATATCCCCCCTCCGGGTCTTTGCCCGGCGACCAGGGCAGATCGAAGAGCCGAACGTCGGCCCGAGTGCGACGGGCCGCCAGTGCGAAAGTTGCCCTTTTCGGTGTTGAATAGTTTCGAGACGAATGCAGATAGAAAATCGCTTTTTCGAATGTGAGCGGGGGAAGTATCTGGCTTTAAAAGCGTGGCCCTGTTTTCGCCTTTCGGTTAGTTTGCGGGCGTGCAGGCTACCTCGAAAGAGAGAGCACATTCTCGCCGTCGGCTCGAGAGCAGGGGGCCGACAATGCGAATGTGGCCCCTCTCAGAGACGAATATTTTCCAGACGAATGCGGATATAGCGTCGCCCATCGGTATTCTAGCAGGACAAACTATCGTCTTTACATCGCGGGCCCTTTATCCCCCCTCCGGGTCTTTCCCCGGCGAGGAGGGCAGATCGAAGAGGCGAACGTCGGCCCGGATGCGACGAGCCGCCAGTGCGAAAGTTGCCCTTTTCGGTGTTGAATAGTTTCGAGACGAATGCAGATAGAAAATCGCTTTTTCGAATGTGAGCGGCGGAAGTATCTGGCTTTAAAAGCGTCATCCTGTTTTCGCCTTTCGTTTAGTTTGCGGGCGTGCAGGCTACCTCGAAAGAGAGCACATTCTCGCCGTCGGCTCGAGAGCAGGGGGCCGACAATGCGAATGTGGCCCCCCTCTGAGACGAATATTTTCCAGACGAATGCGGATATGGCGTCGCCCATCTGTATTCTAGCAGAATATCTTCTTGTTTGGAGATGGCGTTCCCTATATGTCCCTTGCGGGTCTTTTCCCGCCGCGCAGGTGTTTTCGAAAGAGGCTCCTCTCACGACGTCGGGCCGAGTGCTTCCGTCCGATAGTGAGGGAGTTGCATGATTTTGTGGCGAATATTTTCAAGATGAATGCCCACATGGTGTCGCTTTTTTGTATGCTAGCAGCGGAATCTCTCTGGACTTTCGATCCCAGGCTCTCTTTTCCTTTTCGGTGTCGTTCCACGGCGTGCGGGCTCGCTCACTTGATCGATGATTAACGACGTTCTGCCAAGTACTTCGGACCGACAAAGCGAACGTTGTCTGAAAACAGTTGTCTAAATATACGCGTCTTGTTTTGTACGTCAATGTATAGATTGTATAACGTTGTTGGCAATGCGAGGGACAAGTCCTTATGTACTAACGAAACGGTCTATAACAGATCTTTATAAAACTGAAAGTACGAAGAAAACGTAATATTCTCTGCGGTGGTGGAACCCGTCATTATGAGAGAAACGGACGACGATGCAGATAACGAAGAAGAAGAAGAAGAAGAAGAAGAAAAGAAGAAAAGGAAGAAAAAGAAGAAGAAGAAAAGAAGAAAAGGAAGAAGAAGAAGAAGAAGAAGAAGAAGAAGGAGAAGAAGAAGAAGTGATAGCTCCGCCTCGCAAACGCCGCACAGGTGGCCGGTCAGTCGGGCGGCGTGCGTGGGCTATCAGATCGTTGACAGCTCTTCCGGGCGTCGTTTCGCCGAACTGCGCGTCGAATTCGGTATCGCGGCGCTGCCACCTCGACAATATTCGGCAACGCTGCTAGGCAGGTACGGTTGCTCTGTATTCGTGATCTCCGAAAAATTGACAGTACGACAGAAAGGAAAAACGTAAGAAGGATAGGAAGAAAGAAAGAAGAGAGAGAGAGAGAGAGAGAGAGAGAGAGAGAGAGAGAGAGAGAGAAAGAAAGAAAGAAAGAAAGAAAGAAAGAAAGAAAAAAAGAAAGAAAGAAAGAAAGAAAGAAAGAAAGAAAGAAAGAAAGAAAGAAAGAAAGAATGAATGAATGAATGAAAGAAAGAAAGAAAGAAAGAAAGAAAGAAAGAAAGAAAGAAAGAAAGAAAGAATGAATGAAAGAAAGAAAGAAAGAAAGAAAGAAAGAAAGAAAGAAAGAAAGAAAGAAAGAAAGAAAACTACTTCTTATCAGTCTTCATTCTAATCGTTGTTATGCGCGAAAAGCATAGCAGAAAGAATGATAAAAGAAAAGAGAGAACCGCATAAAAGAATACAGGTAGAAATAAGAGGAGAAACAAAGATGATCATAGGAAATGCATTGATTATGACAGTCGTGAAACATGTCTTAGTAGCATTGCCTGCTTCGAAATGACACCCACCGACGACGTGCAACACCGTGCGCCAAAAGGCAACCTCGCAGAACACGTGGGCGCCGCCGGCTATCGCAGCTGTGTCGAGGGCGGGTCGGCTACAAGGCGTCAACTCCGACGGCGTCTCACTGGAAACACGTCTACAATAAATACGACAACAATCTTCTGTAGCGCAACAATGGTCGTTGGTAGTTGAGGAATCGGGATCCCTGAAGATCCGGAAGAAGTACAGAGGATGGAATGAGAGAGAGAGAGAGAGAGAGAGAGAGAGAGAGAGAGAGAGAGGGAACGACGACGTCTTTTCTTTGTCTATTCTAATGATTTTCGTTACCGAAAGATCGGAAAAATATTTCCGTTGCGCAATCTTATTCGTGTGGTTTCTTACGTTTTTTTTTTTTACGACGTCGGACCACGTGCTGCGAACCGGCAGTGCGAATGTTGCTACTTTCGGTGTTGAAAAATTTCCAAATGAATGTAGATAGATAATCGCTGTTCCGAATGCGAGCAGCAGATTTGCCTGGCTTTCGAACCATAGCCTTAAATTCGCCTTTCGGTTTCTTTCCAGGCGAGCAGGCTACCTCGAAAAAGAGAACTTTCACGCCCTAAAGCGCAGGGCCGACTATACGAAAGTTGCCTCTTTGTGTCGCGAATGGTTTCCAGACGAATGCGGGTATGGCGTTGCTCTTTCGTAGTCGAGCAGGATAACGTCCCGTCTTAAGATCGCTGACCTTGTTTTCTCCCTTCGGGACATTTTTGGCGAGCAGGCTAGCTCGAAAGGACGAATTATTACGACGTCGGACCAGGTGCTGCGAGCCGGCAGTGCGGTGTTGAATAGTTTCCACGTGAATGTCGATAGATAATCGCCGTTCCTACTGCGAGCAGCAGATTTGCCTGGCTTTCGAACCATAGCCTTATATTCGCCTTTCGGTTTCTTTCCAGGCGTGCAGGCTACCTCGAAAAAGAGAACTCTCCCGCCCTAAAGCGCAGAGCCGACCATACGAAAGTTGCCTCTTTGTGTGGCGAATAGTTTCCAGACGAATGCGGATATGGAGTCGCTCTTTGGTATTCGAGCGGGGTAACCTCCATTATTAAGACGACTGGCCTAGTTTTCTCCCTCCGGGCTTTTTTCGGCGAGCACGCATACTCGAAAGAACGAAGTTTTACGTCGTCGGACCACGTGCTGCGGGCCGGCAGTGCGAAAGTTGCCACTTTCGGCGTTGAATAGATTCCAGACGAATGCCGATAGAACATCGCCGTTCCGAATTCGAGCAGCAAATTTGTCCGGCTTTCGACCCATGGCCTTATATTTGCCTTTCTGTTTCTTTCCAGGCGTGCGGGCTACCTCGAAAAAGAGAACTTTCACGCCATCCGCCCTACAGCGCAGAGCCGACCATACGAAAGTTGCCTCTTTGCGTGGCGAATAGTTTCCAGACGAATGAGGAAATGGCGTCGCTCTTTCGTATTCGAGCGGGGTAACCTCCGGTCTTATCATCGCTGACCTTGTTGTCTCATTCCGGGCCGTTTTCGGCGAGCAGGCTAGCTCGAAAAAACGAACTTTTACGACGTCGTACTGGGGGCTGCGAGCCGGCTGTGCGAAAGTTGCCACGTTCGGAGTTGAATTGTTTCCAGACGGATGTCGATAGGCAATCGCCTTTCCGAATGCGAGCAGCAGATTCGCCTGGCATTCGAAGCACAGCTTTAATTTCGCCTTCCGGTTCGTTTCCAGGCGTGCAGACCACCTCGAAAAAGAGAACATTCACGCCATCCGCCCTACAGCTCAGGGCCGACTATACGAAAGTTGTCTCTTTGTGTCGCGAATAGTTTCCAGACGAATGCTGATATGGCGTCGCCCATGGGTATTCTAGCAGGGCAACTATTGTCTGGACATCGCGGGCTTTATATCTCCCTTCCGGGTCTTTCCCCGGCGAGCAGGGCAGATCGAAGAGGCGAACTTCGGCCCGAGGGCGACAAGCCGCCAGTGCGAAAGTTGCCCCTTTTCGGTGTTGAATAGATTCGAGACGAATGCCGATAAAAAATCGCCTTTTCGAATGTGAGCGGCGGACGTATCTGGCTTTAAAAGCGTCGCCCTCTTTTCTCCTTTCGGTTAGTTTCCGGGCGTGCAGGCTACCTCGAAAGAGAGGACATTCTCGCCGTCGGCTCGAGAGCAGGGGGCCGACAATGCGAATGTTGCCCCTTCTCTGAGACGAATATTTTCCAGACGAATGCGGATATGGCGTCGCCCATCGGTATTCTAGCAGGGCAAACTATCGTCTTGACATCGCGGGCCCTTTATCCCCCCTCCGGGTCTTTCCCAGGCGAGTAGGGAAGATCGAAGAGCCGAACGTCGGCCCGAGTGCGACGGGCCGCCTGTGCGAAAGTTGCCCCTTTTCGGTGTTGAATAGTTTCGAGACGAATGCCGATAGAAAATCGCCTTTTCGAATGTGAGTGGCGGACGTATCTGGCTTTAAAAGTGGGTCCCGGTTTTCGCCTTTCGGTTAGTTTCCCGGCGTGCAGGCTACCTCGAAAGAGAGAACATTCTCGCCGTCGGCTCTAGAGCAGGGGGCCGACTATGCGATTGTTGCCTCTCTGTGAGACGAATATTTTCCAGACGAATACGGATATCGCGTCGCCCATTGGTATTCCAGCAGAATAACCTCTTGTTTGGAGATGGCGTGCCCTATATCTCCCTTGCGGGTCTTTTCCCCGCCGCGCAGGTGTGTTCGAAAGAGGCTCCTTTCACGACGTCGGGCCGAGTGCTCCCGTCCGATAGTGAGGGAGTTGCATGATTTTGTGGCGAATATTTTCCAGATGAATGCCCACATGGTGTCGCTTTTTTGTTTGCGAGCAGCGGAATCTCTCTGGACTTTCGATCCCAGTTTCTCTTTTCCCCTTCGGTGTCGTTCCACGGCGTGCGGGCTCGCTCACTTGATCGATGATTCACGACGTCCCGCCAAGTACTTCGGACCGACAAAGCGAACGTTGTCTGAAAACAGTTGTCTAAATATACGCGTCTTGTTTTGTACGTGAATGTGTAGATTGTATAACGATGTTGGCAATGCGAGGGACAAGTCCTTATACAACGAAACGGTCAATAACAGAACTTTATAAAACTGAAAGAAGAAGAAACGTAATATTCTCTGCGGTGGTGGAACCCGTCATTCTGAGAGAAACGGACGAAGATGCAGATAACGAAGAAGAAGATGAAAAGAAGAAAAAAGAAGAAGAAAGAAGAGAAGAAGAAGAAGAAGAAGAAGAAGAAGAAGAAGAAGGAATAGCTCCGCCGCAAACGCCGCGCAGGTGGCCGGTCTGTCGGGCGGCGTGCGTGGGCAATCAGATGGTTGACAGCTCTTCCGGGCGTCGTTTCGCCGAACTGCGCGTCGAATTCGGTATTGCGGCGCAACGTTCTCAACAATATTCACAAACGCTACTATGCACGTATGGTTGCTAAGTATTCGAAATCTGTGAAAAATCGAAAGTAAGAAAGAAAGGATAAACGAACGAAAGAAAGCAAGGAAGAAAGATGAGAGAGAGAGAGAGAGAGAGAGAGAGAGAGAGAGAGAGAAAAAAACTACTTCTTTTCAGTCTTCATTCTAATCGTTGTAAAGCGCGGAAAGCATCGAAGAAAGAATGATAAAAGAAAAGAGAGAACCAAAGGGAGGAATACAGGTAGAAATAAGGAGAGAAACAAAGACGATCATAGAAAAAGCGTGAATTATGACAGTCGTCTAACATGTATTAGTAGCATTGCCTGTTTCGAAATGACACCGTCGAGCGCCAACACTGTGCGCCAAACGGCAACGTCGCAGATCGGAGGGGCGCCGCCGGCGACGCAGCTGATGTCAGCGGGTCAGCGAGCGAGCGGCGTGTGTGACTTCGTCTCACTGGAAACACGTCTACAATAAAAACGTCGCAAATTATCTGTCGCGCAACAATGGTCGTCGGTAGTTGAGGTTTCGGGATCCCTGATGATCCGAAAGAAGTAAGGAGGATGGAATGAGAGCGAGAGAGGGAACGCCGACGTCTTTTTTTCTCTATTCTAATCAATTTCTTTACCGAAAGAACGGAAAAATATTGCTGTTGCGTAATTTTATTCGTGTGGTTTCATACGGTACGTCGCTCTGGCGAGCGAGGCCTATGAAACCGGTTGTTCGGAGGTTTTCTTTCCTGGGTTCTTTCCCCCCCGAACAGGCGAGCTCGAAAGAGCGTACTTTGGCCTACATGCGACGAGCCGACAGTGCCGAAGATGCCCCGTTAGGAGTGGAATAATTCTCAGACGAATGTCGATAGGATATCGCCTTTCCGAATGCGAGCAGCAGATTGTTTAGGCTTTCGAACAGTGGCCCTTTATTCGCCTTTCGGTTTTTTTCCTGGTGAGCAGACTACCTCAAAGACAGAACTTTCACACAATCCGCCCAATAGCTCAGGGCCGACTGCACGAAAGTTGTCTTTTAGTGTGACCAATACAATCCAGACGAATGCTGATGTGGTGTCGCCCTTGGGATTCTAGCACAAGAACCTTTTGTCTTAAAATCGCAGGACTGCATTTCCCCTTCCGGGGCTTTTCTCGGCGAGCAGGCTAGCTCGAAAGAGCGAATTTTCACGACGTCGGCCCAAGTGCTGCGAGCCGGCAATGCGACAGTTGCCATATTTGGTTGTAGAACAGTTTCCGGACGAATGCCGATAGAAAATCGACATTTCGAATGAGAGCAGCAGGTTTATTTGGCTTTCGAACCATGGCCTTATATTTGCCTTTCGGTTTGTTTCCAGGCGTGCAGGCTACCCCGAAAGTTAGAAATTTCACGCCATCCGCCCAACAGCTCAGGGCCGACTACGAAAGTTGCCTCTTTGTGTGACGAATAGCTTCCAGACGAATGCGGACATGCCATCGCCCTTAGGTATTCGAGCAGAGTAACTTCCTGTCTTTAGAGCAAGGGCCCCGTTTCCCCTCGGGCTCTTTCACCGGCGAGCAGAAGCGCTCGAAAGTGCGTTCCGCGGCACACGTGCGACGAGCCGCCAGCGCGAATGTTGCCTCTTTCTGTGTTTGATAGTTTCCAGAAAATGCCGATAGAAACTACCCTTTTCACATGTGAGCAGCGGACGTATCTGGCTTTCAAAGCATGGGCCTGTATTCGCCTGTCGGTTTGTTTCCAGGCGTGCAGACTATCTCGAAAAAGAGAACTTTCACGCCATCCGCCCCACAGCTCAGGGCCGGCTATACGAAAGTTGCCTCTTTGTGTGGCGAATAGTTTCCCGACGAATGCGGATATGGCGTCGATCTTTCGTATTCGAGAAGAGTAACCTCTATTCTTAAGATCGCATGCCCTTTTTACCCCCTTCCGGGCCTGCATCGGCGAGCAGGCTCACTCGAAAGAACGAATATTTACGACGTCGGACCAGGTGCGGCGTGCCGGCATTGCGAACGTTGCCACTTTCGGTGTTGAATAGTATCCAGACGAATACCGATAGAAAATCGCCGTTCCGAATGCGTGCAGCAGATTTGTGTGGCTTTCTAACCATTGTCTTATTTTCGCCTTTCGGTTACTTTCCAAGCGTGCAGGCTACTTCGAAAAAGAGAACTTTCACGACATCCGCCCCGCAGCTCAGGGCCGGCTATTCGAAAGATGCCTCTTTGTGTGGCGAATAGTTTCCCGACGAATGCGGATATGGCGTCGATCTTTCGTATTCGAGAAGAGTAACCTCTATTCTTAAGATCGCATGCCCTTTTTACCCCTTCCGGGCCTGCATCGGCGAGCAGGCTCACTCGAAAGAACGAATTTTTACGACGTCGGACCAGGTGCGGCGTGCCGGCATTGCGAACGTTGCCACTTTCGGTGTTGAATAGTATCCAGACGAATGCCGATAGAAAATCGCCGTTCCGAATGCGTGCAGCAGATTTGTGTGGCTTTCCAACCATTGTCTTATTTTCGCCTTTCTGTTAGTTTCCAAGCGTGCAGGCTACTTCGAAAAAGAGAACTCTCACGCCATTCGCCCCGCAGCTCAGGGCCGGCTATTCGAAAGATGCCTCTTTGTGTGGCGAATAGTTTCCCGACGAATGCGGAAATGGCGTCGATCTCTCGTATTCGAGAAGAGTAACCTCTATTCTTAATATCGCTGGCCTTTTTTACCCCCTTCCGGGCCTGTATCGGCGAGCAGGCTCACTCGAAAGAACGAATTTTTACGACGTCGGACCAGGAGCGGCGTGCCGGCATTGCGAACGTTGCCACTTTCGGTGTTGAATAGTATCCAGACGTATGCCGATAGAAAATCGCCGTTCCGAATGCGTGCAGCAGATTTGTGTGGCTTTCCAACCATTGTCTTATTTTCGCCTTTCTGTTAGTTTCCAAGCGTGCAGGCTACTTCGAAAAAGAGAACTTTCACGCCATCCGCCCCACAGCACAGGGCCGGCTGTTCGAAAGATGCCTCTTTGTGTGGCGAATAGTTTCCCGACGAATGCGGATATGGCGTCGATCTCTCGTATTCGAGAAGAGTAACCTCTATTCTTAAGATCGCATGCCTTTTTTACCCCCTTCCGGGCCTGTATCGGCGAGCAGGCTCACTCGAAAGAACGAATTTTTACGACGTCGGACCAGGAGCGGCGTGCCGGCATTGCGAACGTTGCCACTTTCGGTGTTGAATAGTATCCAGACGAATGCCGATAGAAAATCGCCGTTCCGAATGCGTGCAGCAGATTTGTGTGGCTTTCCAACCATTGTCTTATTTTTGCCTTTCTGTTAGTTTCCAAGCGTGCAGGCTACTTCGAAAAAGAGAACTTTCACGCCATCCGCCCCACAGCTCAGGGCCGGCTGTTCGAAAGATGCCTCTTTGTGTGGCGAATAGTTTCCCGACGAATGCGGATATGGCGTCGATCTCTCGTATTCGAGAAGAGTAACCTCTATTCTTAATATCGCTGGCCTTTTTTACCCCCTTCCGGGCCTATATCGGCGAGCAGGCTCACTCGAAAGAACGAATTTTTACGACGTTGGACCAGGAGCGGCGTGCCGGCATTGCGAACGTTGCCACTTTCGGTGCTGAATAGTATCCAGACGAATGCCGATAGAAAATCGCCGTTCCGAATGCGTGCAGCAGATTTGTGTGGCTTTCCAACCATTGTCTTATTTTCGGTTAGTTTCCAAGCGTGCAGGCTACCTCGAAAAAGAGAAATTTCACGCCATCTGCCCCACAGGTGAGGTCCGACTATACGAAAGGTGCTTCTTTGTGTGATGAATAGTTTCCAGACGAATGCGGATTTGGCGTCGCTTTTTGGTATTCGCGCAGAGTAACCTCTAAGACTTAAGAGCGGAATCTCTCGACTTTCGATCCCAGGCCTTCTTTTCCCCATTCGGTGTCTTTCCACGGAGTGCGGGCATTATCGATAGATCGAACATTCACGACGTCGAGCCAAGTAACTCGGACCGACAAAGCGAACGTTGCGTGAATAGTTGACTAAAAATACGAGGTTGGTTTTGTACGTGAATGTGTAGACTGTATAACGATGTTGGCAATACGAGGGACAAGTTCTGATGTACAAATGAAAGGGTTAATAACAGATCTGTATAAAACAGAAAGAAGGAAGAAAACGTAATATTCGCTGCGGTGGTGGAACCCAGCGTTGGAACCTCGCAAACCGCGCAGCTGCACGGACCTTTCTGGCGGCGTGCGTGGGCTATCAGATAGTTGACAGCTCTTCCGGGCGTCGTTTCGCCGAACTGCGCGTCGAATTCGGTATTGCGGCGCTGCCACCTCGACAATATTCGGCAACGCTACTAGGCAGGTACGGTTGCTCTGTATTCGTGATCTCCAAAAAATTGACAGTAAGACAGAAAGGAAAACGTAAGAAGGAAAGGAAGGAAGAAAGAAGAGAGAGAGAGAGAGAGAGAGAGAGAGAGAGAGAGAGAGAAAGAGAGAGAGAGAGAAAGAAAGAAAGAAAGAAAGAAAGAAAGAAAGAAAGAAAGAAAGAAAGAAAGAAAGAAAGAAAGAAAGAAAGAAAACTACTTCTTATCAGTCTTCATTCTAATCGTTGTAAAGCGCGGAAAGCATCGAAGAAAGAATGATAAAAGAAAAGAGAGAACCAAAGGAAGGAATACAGGTAGAAATAAGGGGAGAAACAAAGATGATCATAGAAAAGCATGAATTATGACAGTCGTCAAACATGGTTTAGTAGCATTGCCTGTTTCGAAATGACACCGTCGAGCGGCAACACTGTGCGCCAAACGGCAACGTCGCAGATTGGAAGGGCGCCGCCGGCGAGCGCAGCTGTGACGAGGCGGGTCGGCTACAAGGCGTCAACTCCGACGGCGTCTCACTGGAAACACGTCAACAATAAATATGACAACAATTTTCTGTAGCGCAACAATGGTCGTTGGTAGTTGAGGATCGGGATCCCTGAAGATCCGAAAGAATACAGAGGATGGAATGAGAGAGAGAGAGAGAGAGAGAGAGAGAGAGAGAGAGAGAGAGAGAGAGAGAGAGAGAGAGAGAGAGAGGGAGAGAGGGAACGACGATTTTCTTTGTCTATTCAAATGATTTTCGTTACCGAAGGATCGGAAAAATATTTCCGTTGCGCAATCTTATTCGTGTGGTTTCTTAGGTTTTTTACGACGTCGGACCACGTGCTGCGAACTGGCAGTGCGAAAGTTGCTACTTTCGGTGTTGAATAGTTTCCAAATGAATGTAGATAGATAATCGCCGTTCCGAATGCGAGCAGCAGATTTGCCTGGCTTTCGAACCATAGCCTTATATTCGCCCCTCGGTTTCTTGCCAGGCGTGCAGGCTACCTCGAAAACGAGAACTTTCACGCCCTAAAGCGCAGGGCCGACTATACGAAAGTTGCCTCTTTCTGTTGCGAATGGTTTCCAGACGAATGCCGATATGGCGACGCTCTTTCCTAATCGAGCAGAATAACGTCCCGTCATAAGATCGCTGGCCTTGTTTTCTCCTCCGGGACATTTTTGGCGAGCAGGCTAGCTCGAAAGAACGAATTATTACGACGTCGGACCAGGTGATGCGAGCCGGCAGTGCGAAAGTTGCTACTTTCGGTGTTGAAAACTTTCCAGGTGAATGTCGATAGATAATCGCCGTTCCTAATGCGAGCAGCAGATTTGCCTGGCTTTCGAACCATAGCCTTAAATTCGCCTTTCGGTTTCTTTCTAGGCGTGCAGGCTACCTCGAAAAGAGAACTCTCACGCCCTAAAGCGCAGAGCCGACCATACGAAAGTTGCCTCTTTGTGTGGCGAATAGTTTCCAGACGAATGCGGATATGGCGTCGCTCTTTGGTATTCGAGCAGGGTAACCTCCAATATTAAGACGGCTGGCCTAGTTTTCTCCCTCCGGGCCTTTTTCGGCGAGCACGCATGTTCGAAAGAACGAATTTTTACGTCGTCGGACCACGTGCTGCGGGCCGGCAGTGCGAAAGTTGCCACTTTCGGCGTTGAATAGATTCCAGACGAATGCCGATAGAACATCGCCGTTCCGAATGCGAGCAGCGAATTTGTCCGTCTTTCGACCCATGGCCTTTAATTTGCCTTTCGGTTTCTTTCCAGGCGTGCGGGCTTCCTCGAAAAAGAGAACTTTCACGCCATCCGCCCTAAAGCGCAGAGCCGACCATGCGAAAGTTGCCTCTTTGTGTTGGGAATAGTTTCCAGATGAATGCGGATATGGCGTCGCTCTTTGGTATTCGAGCGGGGTAACCTCCATTCTTAAGACGACTGGCCTAGTTTTCTCCCTCCGGGCTTTTTTCGGCGAGCACGCATACTCGAAAGAACGAATTTTTACGTCGTCGGACCAGGTGCTGCGGGCCGGCAGTGCGAAAGTTGCCACTTTCGGCGTTGAATAGATTCCAGACGAATGCCGATAGAACATCGCCGTTCCGAATTCGAGCAGCAATTTGTCCGGCTTTCGACCCATGGCCTTATATTTGCCTTTCGGTTTCTTTCCAGGCGTGCGGGCTATCGAAAAGAGAACTTTCACGCCATCCGCCCTAAAGCGCAGAGCCGACCATATGAAAGTTGCCTCTTTGTGTTGGGAATAGTTTCCAGACGAATGCGGATATGGCGTCGCTCTTTGGTATTCGAGCAGGGTAACCTCCATTCTTAAGACGACTGGCCTAGTTTTCTCCCTCCGGGCTTTTTTCGGCGAGCACGCATACTGAAAGAACGAATTTTTACGTCGTCGGACCAGGTGCTGCGGGCTGGCAGTGCGAAAGTTGCCACTTTCGGCGTTGAATAGATTCCAGACGAATGCCGATAGAACATCGCCGTTCCGAATGCGAGCAGCGAATTTGTCCGTCTTTCGACCCATGGCCTTATATTTGCCTTTCGGTTTCTTTCCAGGCGTGCGGGTTACATCGAAAAAGAGAACTTTCACGCCATCCGCCCTAAAGCGCAGAGCCGACCATATGAAAGTTGCCCTTTGTGTTGGGAATAGTTTCCAGACGAATGCGGATATGGCGTCGCTCTTTGGTATTCGAGCGGGTAACCTCCATTCTTAAGACGACTGGCCTAGTTTTCCCTCCGGGCTTTTTCGGCGAGCACGCATACTGAAAGAACGAATTTTTACGTCGTCGGACCAGGTGCTGCGGGTTGGCAGTGCGAAAGTTGCCACTTTCGGCGTTGAATAGATTCCAGACGAATGCCGATAGAACATCGCCGTTCCGAATGCGAGCAGCGGATTTGTCCGTCTTTCGACCCATGGCCTTATATTTGCCTTTCGGTTTCTTTCCAGGCGTGCGGGCTACATCGAAAGAGAACTTTCACGCCATCCGCCCTAAAGCGCATAGCCGACCATATGAAAGTTGCCTCTTTGCGTGCGAATATTTTCCAGACGAATGAGGAAATGGCGTCGCTCTTTCGTATTTGAGCAGGGTAACCTCCGGTCTTAAAACGGCTGGCCCTTGTATTCTCCTTCGGGGACTTTTCATGAGCACGCATGCTCCAAAGAACGCATTTATACGACGTCGGACCAGGAGCTGCGTGCCGGCAGTGCGAAAAGCTGCCATGTTCGGTGTAGAATTGTTTCCAGACGGATGTCGATAGGCAATCGACTTTCCGAATGCGAGCAGCAGATTCGCCTGGCATTCGAAGCACAGCTTTAATTTCGCCTTCCGGTTAGTTTCCAGGCGTGCAGACCACCTCGAAAAAGAGAACATTCACGCCATCCGCCCTACAGCTCAGGGCCGACTATACGAAAGTTGTCTCTTTGTGTCGCGAATAGTTTCCAGACGAATGCTGGTATGGCGTCGCCCATGGGTATTCTAGCAGGGCAAACTATTGTCTGGACATCGCGGGCTTTATATCTCCCTTCCGGGTCTTTCCCCGGCGAGCAGGGCAGATCGAAGAGGCGAACTTCGGCCCGAGGGCGACAAGCCGCCAGTGCGAAAGTTGCCCCTTTTCGGTGTTGAATAGTTTCGAGACGAATGCCGGTAAAAAATCGCCTTTTCGAATGTGAGCGGCGGACGTGTCTGGCTTTAAAAGCGTCGCCCTCTTTTCTCCTTTCGGTTAGTTTCCGGGCGTGCAGGCTACCTCGAAAGAGAGCACATTCTCGCCGTCGGCTCGAGAGCAGGGGGCCGACAATGCGAATGTGGCCCCCCTCTGAGACGAATATTTTCCAGACGAATGCGGATATGGCGTCGCCCATCGGTATTCTAGCAGGGCAAACTATCGTCTTGACATCGCGGGCCCTTTATCCCCCCTCCGGGTCTTTCCCAGGCGAGTAGGGAAGATCGAAGAGCCGAACGTCGGCCCGAGTGCGACGGGCCGCCGGTGCGAAAGTTGCCCCTTTTCGGTGTTGAATAGTTTCGAGACGAATGCCGATAGAAAATCGCCTTTTCGAATGTGAGTGGCGGACGTATCTGGCTTTAAAAGTGGGTCCCGGTTTTCGCCTTTCGGTTAGTTTCCCGACGTGCAGGCTACCTCGAAAGAGAGAACATTCTCGCCGTCGGCTCTAGAGCAGGGGGCCGACTATGCGATTGTTGCCTCTCTGTGAGACGAATATTTTCCAGACGAATACGGATATCGCGTCGCCCATTGGTATTCCAGCAGAATAACCTCTTGTTTGGAGATGGCGTGCCCTATATCTCCCTTGCGGGTCTTTCCCCGCCGCGCAGGTGTGTTCGAAAGAGGCTCCTTTCACGACGTCGGGCCGAGTGCTCCCGTCCGATAGTGAGGGAGTTGCATGATTTTGTGGCGAATATTTTCCAGATGAATGCCCACATGGTGTCGCTTTTTTGTTTGCGAGCAGCGGAATCTCTCTGGACTTTCGATCCCAGTTTCTCTTTTCCCCTTCGGTGTCGTTCCACGGCGTGCGGGCTCGCTCACTTGATCGATGATTCACGACGTCCTGCCAAGTACTTCGGACCGACAAAGCGAACGTTGTCTGAAAACAGTTGTCTAAATATACGCGTCTTGTTTTGTACGTGAATGTGTAGATTGTATAACGATGTTGGCAATGCGAGGGACAAGTCCTTATGTACTAACGAAACGGTCAATAACAGAACTTTATAAAACTGAAAGTACGAAGAAAACGTAATATTCTCTGCGGTGGTGGAACCCGTCATTCTGAGAGAAACGGACGAAGATGCAGATAACGAAGAAGAAGATGAAAAGAAGAAAAAAGAAGAAGAAAAGAAGAGAAGAAGAAGAAGAAGAAGAAGAAGAAGAAGAAGAAGGAATAGCTCCGCCTCGCAAACGCCGCGCAGGTGGCCGGTCTGTCGGGCGGCGTGCGTGGGCAATCAGATGGTTGACAGCTCTTCCGGGCGTCGTTTCGCCGAACTGCGCGTCGAATTCGGTATTGCGGCGCAACGTTCTCAACAATATTCACAAACGCTACTATGCACGTATGGTTGCTAAGTATTCGAAATCTGTGAAAAATCGAAAGTAAGAAAGAAAGGATAAACGAACGAAAGAAAGCAAGGAAGAAAGATGAGAGAGAGAGAGAGAGAGAGAGAGAGAGAGAGAGAGAGAAAGAGAGAACTACTTCTTTTCAGTCTTCATTCTAATCGTTGTAAAGCGCGGAAAGCATCGAAGAAAGAATGATAAAAGAAAAGAGAGAACCAAAGGGAGGAATACAGGTAGAAATAAGGAGAGAAACAAAGACGATCATAGAAAAAGCGTGAATTATGACAGTCGTCTAACATGTATTAGTAGCATTGCCTGTTTCGAAATGACACCGTCGAGCGCCAACACTGTGCGCCAAACGGCAACGTCGCAGATCGGAGGGGCCGCCGGCGACGCAGCTGTGATGTCAGCGGGTCAGCGAGCGAGCGGCGTGTGTGACTTCGTCTCACTGGAAACACGTCTACAATAAAAACGTCGCAAATTATCTGTCGCGCAACAATGGTCGTCGGTAGTTGAGGTTTCGGGATCCCTGATGATCCGAAAGAAGTAAGGAGGATGGAATGAGAGCGAGAGAGGGAACGCCGACGTCTTTTTTTTCTCTATTCTAATCAATTTCTTTACCGAAAGAACGGAAAAATATTGCTGTTGCGTAATTTTATTCGTGTGGTTTCATACGGTACGTGCTCTGGCGAGCGAGGCCTATGAAACCGGTTGTTCGGAGGTTTTCTTTCCCCGGGTTCTTTCCCCGAACAGGCGAGCTCGAAAGAGCGTACTTTGGCCTACATGCGACGAGCCGACAGTGCCGAAGATGCCCCGTTAGGAGTGGAATAATTCTCAGACGAATGTCGATAGGATATCGCCTTCCGAATGCGAGCAGCAGATTGTTTAGGCTTTCGAACAGTGGCCCTTTATTCGCCTTTCGGTTTTTTTCCTGGTGAGCAGACTACCTCAAAGACAGAACTTTCACACAATCCGCCCAATAGCTCAGGGCCGACTGCACGAAAGTTGTCTTTTAGTGTGACCAATACAATCCAGACGAATGCTGATGTGGTGTCGCCCTTTGGGATTCTAGCACAAGAACCTTTTGTCTTAAAATCGCAGGACTGCATTTCCCTTCCGGGGCTTTTCTCGGCGAGCAGGCTAGCTCGAAAGAGCGAATTTTCACGACGTCGGCCCAAGTGCTGCGAGCCGGCAATGCGACAGTTGCCATATTTGGTTGTAGAACAGTTTCCGGACGAATGCCGATAGAAAATCGACATTTCGAATGAGAGCAGCAGGTTTATTTGGCTTTCGAACCATGGCCTTATATTTGCCTTTCGGTTTGTTTCCAGGCGTGCAGGCTACCCCGAAAGTTAGAAATTTCACGCCATCCGCCCAACAGCTCAGGGCCGACTACGAAAGTTGCCTCTTTGTGTGACGAATAGCTTCCAGACGAATGCGGACATGCCATCGCCCTTAGGTATTCGAGCAGAGTAACTTCCTGTCTTTAGAGCAAGGGCCCCGTTTCCCCTCGGGCTCTTTCACCGGCGAGCAGAAGCGCTCGAAAGTGCGTTCCGCGGCACACGTGCGACGAGCCGCCAGCGCGAATGTTGCCTCTTTCTGTGTTTGATAGTTTCCAGAAAATGCCGATAGAAACTACCCTTTTCACATGTGAGCAGCGGACGTATCTGGCTTTCAAAGCATGGGCCTGTATTCGCCTGTCGGTTTGTTTCCAGGCGTGCAGACTATCTCGAAAAAGAGAACTTTCACGCCATCCGCCCCACAGCTCAGGGCCGGCTATACGAAAGTTGCCTCTTTGTGTGGCGAATAGTTTCCCGACGAATGCGGATATGGCGTCGATCTTTCGTATTCGAGAAGAGTAACCTCTATTCTTAAGATCGCATGCCCTTTTTACCCCCTTCCGGGCCTGCATCGGCGAGCAGGCTCACTCGAAAGAACGAATATTTACGACGTCGGACCAGGTGCGGCGTGCCGGCATTGCGAACGTTGCCACTTTCGGTGTTGAATAGTATCCAGACGAATACCGATAGAAAATCGCCGTTCCGAATGCGTGCAGCAGATTTGTGTGGCTTTCTAACCATTGTCTTATTTTCGCCTTTCGGTTACTTTCCAAGCGTGCAGGCTACTTCGAAAAAGAGAACTTTCACGACATCCGCCCCGCAGCTCAGGGCCGGCTATTCGAAAGATGCCTCTTTGTGTGGCGAATAGTTTCCCGACGAATGCGGATATGGCGTCGATCTTCGTATTCGAGAAGAGTAACCTCTATTCTTAAGATCGCATGCCCTTTTTACCCCCTTCCGGGCCTGCATCGGCGAGCAGGCTCACTCGAAAGAACGAATTTTTACGACGTCGGACCAGGTGCGGCGTGCCGGCATTGCGAACGTTGCCACTTTCGGTGTTGAATAGTATCCAGACGAATGCCGATAGAAAATCGCCGTTCCGAATGCGTGCAGCAGATTTGTGTGGCTTTCCAACCATTGTCTTATTTTCGCCTTTCTGTTAGTTTCCAAGCGTGCAGGCTACTTCGAAAAAGAGAACTCTCACGCCATTCGCCCCGCAGCTCAGGGCCGGCTATTCGAAAGATGCCTCTTTGTGTGGCGAATAGTTTCCCGACGAATGCGGAAATGGCGTCGATCTCTCGTATTCGAGAAGAGTAACCTCTATTCTTAAGATCGCATGCCCTTTTTACCCCCTCCCGGGCCTGCATCGGCGAGCAGGCTCACTCGAAAGAACGAATATTTACGACGTCGGACCAGGTGCGGCGTGCCGGCATTGCGAACGTTGCCACTTTCGGTGTTGAATAGTATCCAGACGAATACCGATAGAAAATCGCCGTTCCGAATGCGTGCAGCAGATTTGTGTGGCTTTCCAACCATTGTCTTATTTTCGCCTTTCGGGTAGTTTCCAAGCGTGCAGGCTACTTCAAAAAGAGAACTTTCACGACATCCGCCCCGCAGCTCAGGGCCGGCTATTCGAAAGATGCCTCTTTGTGTGGCGAATAGTTTCCCGACGAATGCGGATATGGCGTCGATCTTTCGTATTCGAGAAGAGTAACCTCTATTCTTAAGATCGCATGCCCTTTTTACCCCCTTCCGGGCCTGCATCGGCGAGCAGGCTCACTCGAAAGAACGAATTTTTACGACGTCGGACCAGGTGCGGCGTGCCGGCATTGCGAACGTTGCCACTTTCGGTGTTGAATAGTAGCCAGACGAATGCCGATAGAAAATCGCCGTTCCGAATGCGTGCAGCAGATTTGTGTGGCTTTCCAACCATTGTCTTATTTTCGCCTTTCTGTTAGTTTCCAAGCGTGCAGGCTACTTCGAAAAAGAGAACTCTCACGCCATTCGCCCCGCAGCTCAGGGCCGGCTATTCGAAAGATGCCTCTTTGTGTGGCGAATAGTTTCCCGACGAATGCGGAAATGGCGTCGATCTCTCGTATTCGAGAAGAGTAACCTCTATTCTTAATATCGCTGGCCTTTTTTACCCCCTTCCGGGCCTGTATCGGCGAGCAGGCTCACTCGAAAGAACGAATTTTTACGACGTCGGACCAGGAGCGGCGTGCCGGCATTGCGAACGTTGCCACTTTCGGTGTTGAATAGTATCCAGACGTATGCCGATAGAAAATCGCCGTTCCGAATGCGTGCAGCAGATTTGTGTGGCTTTCCAACCATTGTCTTATTTTCGCCTTTCTGTTAGTTTCCAAGCGTGCAGGCTACTTCGAAAAAGAGAACTTTCACGCCATCCGCCCCACAGCACAGGGCCGGCTGTTCGAAAGATGCCTCTTTGTGTGGCGAATAGTTTCCCCAGACGAATGCGGATTTGGCGTCGCTTTTTGGTATTCGCGCAGAGTAACCTCTAAGACTTAAGAGCGGAATCTCTCGACTTTCGATCCCAGGCCTTCTTTTCCCCATTCGGTGTCTTTCCACGGAGTGCGGGCATTATCGATAGATCGAACATTCACGACGTCGAGCCAAGTAACTCGGACCGACAAAGCGAACGTTGCGTGAATAGTTGACTAAAAATACGAGGTTGGTTTTGTACGTGAATGTGTAGACTGTATAACGATGTTGGCAATACGAGGGACAAGTTCTGATGTACAAATGAAAGGGTTAATAACAGATCTGTATAAAACAGAAAGAAGGAAGAAAACGTAATATTCGCTGCGGTGGTGGAACCCAGCGTTGGAACCTCGCAAACCGCGCAGCTGCACGGACCTTTCTGGCGGCGTGCGTGGGCTATCAGATAGTTGACAGCTCTTCCGGGCGTCGTTTCGCCGAACTGCGCGTCGAATTCGGTATGCGGCGCTGCCACCTCGACAATATTCGGCAACGCTACTAGGCAGGTACGGTTGCTCTGTATTCGTGATCTCCAAAAAATTGACAGTAAGACAGAAAGGAAAACGTAAGAAGGAAAGGAAGGAAGAAAGAAGAGAGAGAGAGAGAGAGAGAGAGAGAGAGAGAGAGAGAGAAAGAGAGAGAGAGAGAAAGAAAGAAAGAAAGAAAGAAAGAAAGAAAGAAAGAAAGAAAGAAAGAAAGAAAGAAAGAAAGAAAGAAAGAAAACTACTTATCAGTCTTCATTCTAATCGTTGTAAAGCGCGGAAAGCATCGAAGAAAGAATGATAAAAGAAAAGAGAGAACCAAAGGAAGGAATACAGGTAGAAATAAGGGGAGAAACAAAGATGATCATAGAAAAGCATGAATTATGACAGTCGTCAAACATGGTTTAGTAGCATTGCCTGTTTCGAAATGACACCGTCGAGCGGCAACACTGTGCGCCAAACGGCAACGTCGCAGATTGGAAGGGCGCCGCCGGCGAGCGCAGCTGTGACGAGGCGGGTCGGCTACAAGGCGTCAACTCCGACGGCGTCTCACTGGAAACACGTCAACAATAAATATGACAACAATTTTCTGTAGCGCAACAATGGTCGTTGGTAGTTGAGGATCGGGATCCCTGAAGATCCGAAAGAATACAGAGGATGGAATGAGAGAGAGAGAGAGAGAGAGAGAGAGAGAGAGAGAGAGAGAGAGAGAGAGAGAGAGAGAGAGAGAGAGGGAGAGAGGGAACGACGATTTTCTTTGTCTATTCAAATGATTTTCGTTACCGAAGGATCGGAAAAATATTTCCGTTGCGCAATCTTATTCGTGTGGTTTCTTAGGTTTTTTACGACGTCGGACCACGTGCTGCGAACTGGCAGTGCGAAAGTTGCTACTTTCGGTGTTGAATAGTTTCCAAATGAATGTAGATAGATAATCGCCGTTCCGAATGCGAGCAGCAGATTTGCCTGGCTTTCGAACCATAGCCTTATATTCGCCCCTCGGTTTCTTGCCAGGCGTGCAGGCTACCTCGAAAACGAGAACTTTCACGCCCTAAAGCGCAGGGCCGACTATACGAAAGTTGCCTCTTTCTGTTGCGAATGGTTTCCAGACGAATGCCGATATGGCGACGCTCTTTCCTAATCGAGCAGAATAACGTCCCGTCATAAGATCGCTGGCCTTGTTTTCTCCTCCGGGACATTTTTGGCGAGCAGGCTAGCTCGAAAGAACGAATTATTACGACGTCGGACCAGGTGATGCGAGCCGGCAGTGCGAAAGTTGCTACTTTCGGTTTTGAAAACTTTCCAGGTGAATGTCGATAGATAATCGCCGTTCCTAATGCGAGCAGCAGATTTGCCTGGCTTTCGAACCATAGCCCAAATTCGCCTTTCGGTTTCTTTCTAGGCGTGCAGGCTACCTCGAAAAGAGAACTCACGCCCTAAAGCGCAGAGTCGACCATACGAAAGTTGCCTCTTTGTGTGGCGAATGGTTTCCAGACGAATGCGGATATGGCGACGCTCTTTCCTAATCGAGCAGGATAACGTCCCGTCATAAGATCGCTGGCCTTCTTTGCTCCCTCCGGGACATTTTTGGCGAGCAGGCTAGCTCGAAAGAACGAATTATTACGACGTCGGACCAGGTGATGCGAGCCGGCAGTGCGAAAGTTGCTACTTTCGGTGTTGAAAACTTTCCAGGTGAATGTCGATAGATAATCGCCGTTCCTAATGCGAGCAGCAGATTTGCCTGGCTTTCGACCCATAGCCTTAAATTCGCCTTTCGGTTTCTTTCTAGGCGTGCAGGCTACCTCGGAAAAGAGAACTCTCACGCCCTAAAGCGCAGAGCCGACCATACGAAAGTTGCCTCTTTGTGTGGCGAATAGTTTCCAGACGAATGCGGATATGGCGTCGCTCTTTGGTATTCGAGCAGGGTAACCTCCAATATTAAGACGGCTGGCCTAGTTTTCTCCCTCCGGGCCTTTTTCGGCGAGCACGCATGTTCGAAAGAACGAATTTTTACGTCGTCGGACCACGTGCTGCGGGCCGGCAGTGCGAAAGTTGCCACTTTCGGCGTTGAATCGATTCCAGACGAATGCCGATAGAACATCGCCGTTCCGAATGCGAGCAGCGAATTTGTCCGTCTTTCGACCCATGGCCTTTAATTTGCCTTTCGGTTTCTTTCCAGGCGTGCGGGCTTCCTCGAAAAAGAGAACTGTCACGCCATCCGCCCTAAAGCGCAGAGCCGACCATGCGAAAGTTGCCTCTTTGTGTTGGGAATAGTTTCCAGATGAATGCGGATATGGCGTCGCTCTTTGGTATTCGAGCGGGGTAACCTCCATTCTTAAGACGACTGGCCTAGTTTTCTCCCTCCGGGCTTT
>BLKR01007857.1:0-30047 GCA_011170035.1 Teleogryllus occipitalis
TTTCTTCATGAGCTTGTACACTAAATTGAAGCGTTCAGTATAATAACGGCAGATCCCAACCGATCTCGCATTTTCAGGTAGAAGTATGATGGTAAACTCCTTCCATATACCTATCATATGCTGAAATATGAAACGAAATGGGATATGGCAAAACCTTCGAATTACACCTTCAAAAATTTGTCCGGAGTGTAAGTGAACGTGAACGAAAACAGAAAAAGACATTTTTCTCAAAACGAACTTTGGTTGGGAACTGCTGTCATTATTCTCAGCGCCTCAATTTTAATGACGGTAAAGTGCATATCTTTTTTATTTTTATTTAATAGGTAATTATTACAGGCAAATTAAAAATCTTGATGCAATGTGGCTAGCCCGAAGGCCTTTAAGCCATTACAATACCTACATTCTACAGCGTTCTAACCTTTCGAATTCTGGTATTCACCCCAAATGGTCTCTCCTTCGCATCAAAGCCGCGGAAAAGAGACCATAAGGTACGGCTGAGGAAAAAACCCCTGAAGGGGGAAAACCTGCCGTCAGAAGCCGAGTACATGCTAATCTATCCGGTTTTTAAACCATTTATTTATTTGGCGCGGGCGTCAGGCATTCTCCTTCCAGTGTTTGGCCTCCTCCGCACCTGAAAACAAACAGCACCACAGAAAATGTTTGGCCTCCTCCGCACCTGAAAACAAACAGCACCACAGAAAATCGTCCGCACCAACGCCTCTGCCCTAACATTTCCGATTCCTACTTCCCTTCGCCTCCTAATGTGTTTAATTTTAACCGTTTCCTTTTATTTTATTTTAATTTAATTTAATTTTAATTTATTTAACTTATTTTAATTAATTTAATTTTAATTTATTTAACTTATTTTAATTAATTTAATTTTAATTTATTTAACTTATTTTAATTATTTTAAGTTAATTTATTTATTTTTATTGACTTATTTATCTACTTATACTTAGCAATTGACTACAACTTATAACTTTTTTTTTGTACCGTTTACTAACCTAACATAACTTACTGACTAACTTAATTATTGTTAGTTTATTGATTTATTATTTATTTCTCTCCAGTCTAGGCTCTGCTCGTACTAACCAGTGCTGTTTTCCCACTCCCTAATTTCAGTTTCTCTAATGGTCCGAACCTTTCCTAGAAATGTTCCTAATTCTTTCATGAAGTTGGATCTTTTATCACCTAGAATGTTTTGGGCGAGCGTTACGTTCCTATGTTGCTATTGCTGCCAGGATCTCTTGCCTTTTAATATCCGCAAGTCTACCCGAAATTAGCCGTTCTATCTCACGTGTTCCCCTATCTCCCACCATCTCCGGAGAAACGTCTCCCAGACCTTCACGTTCCAGTAGCAGTTTAATTTTATACGACCAGTGGCGTTGGTTGCTTCCCTGTAACTGCACTCGAAAACATCTATGTATAAGTGTGTCAGACTGTTCACCTGCTAATTTAATCCAAAGTTTAATGGGTTTCATTTTAAAATCTTTCCAAATTCCTACACTACCGACCTCTCTTAGGACTCCGGCATTTGCTGCGAATCTAGAGACTCCGAGAATTAATTTGAAATAATCTGTTTCGACGCTTTCTAGTCGATCTATCCTATCCACTCCCCAAATTTCTGCCCCATAATTCATTGCTGGGAGAACTAGCGATTTAAACATTGTATCGCACACCTTTAAAGACAATTCCGAAACCCTGCGCACTGCGCAAACGATTTCTTTGAGCGCAATTCTTCCTTTACTGTGCGCCGCCACTATGTGATTATTCCATCCCCCATTGATGGAAAATTTTGCCCCAAGATATGTAAATGTTTTGACCCGGTCGATCTCGTCCTGAGCGTAAAACCATTTCTCTTTGTTACCCCAGATAAATCCATTCTTGAAGACAACTACTTTAGTTTTTTGAATATTTACTTTTAATCCCCATGTTTCACTATACGATTCTAAGAGATTTAAACTTTTCTGTAAGCCGTCAATAGTCTCCGAACATAAAACTAAATCATCAGCATATAGTAGTCCGGGAATGTTCAGGCCCTCAATTTCCGGTGCAGATGTATCCGCTTCCTGTAACCACGTCAATAAATCGTTTATAAACAAGATAAACAATAGCGGTGAGAGAGGACAGCCCTGTCTTACTCCTACTGACGATTTTATTTTTCGCGTTGTACTTCCATCACCGCACCTGACACAGAAATTTACGTCTTCGTACATGCTCTGCAACACTTTTAAAACTTTACGTGAGACGCCTAGCTCATTAAGTTTTTGCCATAAAGCTTTCCTATTGATAGAGTCAAACGCCTTTTCGAAATCTACAAAACTGCAATATAAGTGGCCCCGTTTACGCGCAAGCGCCTGTTTTACTAGGGTATCTAACACAAAGATATTGTCGGTAGTCGCGAAGCCTCTCCTAAAGCCTGCTTGCAATTCTGATATTTTACCGTGCTTTTCCGCCCAATCACTCAGTCGCCCGTTGAGTATTTTACAAAATAGTTTGCTCAGCGCTGGTAAAAGACTAATTCCGCGATAATTATGTGGGCAATTTGTATGCAAGTGCAGATTTGTATGCAATTTGCAAGTGCATATCTACGAATGTCGTATATATAGATATAAAGCGAATGATAGGTTGTCTTGGTAGCTTAATGGCCAGAGAAGCTGGGCGTAAACTAGAAGGCCCGGGCTCGAATTCCCGTACCATTCTTTGAACAAATTTAATTTAAAACAAATTTATATATATATATATATATATATATATATTATATATATATATATATATATATATATATATATATGCTATATATATATATACTAGCTGACCCGGCGAACTCTGTTCCGCCGTAACAGCCGGTCCCATCTTTTTCTCGCGTCGCACTCACTGTCAGAAACTGTACTATCTTTGTTGCACTACGTACGTGTAAAAACGTGCGTTCTCCCACAGGAACGCTGTCGAACGGGATAAACAGTATTCTATGTCCGTCTCCTGGCTCTAAGCTTCCTGCTCACCAAATCGGTACAGCCGTTCTTGAGTTATAAATAGTGTAACTAACACGACTATATATAGATATAACGGCGAACGAAAGGCAGCTATCATTATAGCTTTCTGTTATCAGTGCGGCGTTATAACAATGGGTTTCAACAGGCAACAATGACCGCTAACATGCGAAATCACGCGAAAACGTGCAAAAACGTGCGTTCTCACTCAGGAACGCTGTCGAACGGGATAAACAGTATCCTATGTCCGTCTCCTGGCTCTAAGCTTCCTGCTTACCAATTTTCAGCCAAATCCGTACAGCCGTTCTTGAGTTATAAATAGTGTAACTAACACGACTTTCTTTTATATATATATATATATATATATATATATATATATATATATATATATATATATATATATATATATAGATAGATAGATAGATATACACAGATAGTAAACGACTACTCTACATGGAATAAATTTATTTTTACAGAAGTGAAGCAGTTGAAGCTTTCATTTACAAGTTTGTTCACTTATATTCAAGGTTTTCATATTTTTCATTCATAATGATGTGCATCGCAAATTTTCAGTAGTAGAAATCTACACAGGTGCTTAATTAGAGAAAACGCTTCAAACAAACTATAATTTTCATTGCGGTAACAATTACACTCGGCACAAAGTAGACAATTCATGTAGCTGCACTGATTTCTCTCTACTCCGCTTCCTCTCGGGTAATAAGAAACTCTTCCACATGTACAAGCACACGTCATGTTATATACGATGTCGTACTACCGGAGTTTAATGCAACAATTTTATACTTGTCTTCACCTTATTCGGTGTGGTAATTGCGCCAAAGAAATACCAGATGCGCCACTTTGTCCGCAACAAAGACCGTTCGTAGTGCGTGTGCACACGCAGCAGCCGGTTCTTCTACGCACAGGCGCGTGCGATGGCGGCGGCGGCGACGGCGGCGCACGGTAGTAAATTTCGCTAATTGACAAGCGAGGCGCGGGTGGCGGCAGAGCAGGGCTTATCGTTCACCGACAGCCACCCACGCTCCAGCCCGACCTCCCGGCCCATCGCACCACCCCCACCCGCGTGGATTGGTTGGTTGGCTGGTTAGTGATTCCGGTCGCGTCAACAGCTTAGGTCATTAGTCCCGTAAGTGTAGGGCATGTTTTTTCTTCGGGAGATGGCGGTGATCTTCCCCGCTGGATGGCGAGATCCGGCGCCGACCTACCGTCGGCTAGTGGGGTTTCCCCCTAACTAGGACTCTCCCACCAGCGGGGCACCGCCCCAGCCGGGACAAACTCTAAGCTCCCGACCGGTCTCCCGGAATATATGGTAGTGTAGTGCATGTTAGTGTAAGTGTGTAAGGGGAGAGGATAGGGCAAGGAAGAGGAAGGACAGATGGCACGCGATCCGTGGCCCGTTTGTTAGGGTATTGCTCCGGCATTCGCCTGGTGTTGATCGGAGAAACCACGGAAAACTACCGATCAGAGTAGCCGGCCGCTAGAATTCTCCTCCAGACAGCGAATTAATTCGACCTAGCTGACAAGTTAGTGTCGAAAATCCTGCCGCCGTCGGGAATCGGACCTAGGACCTCCAGGTCAGAGGAATTGTAGTGACATCAATTGATGCACTGAGTCACCGCTCGAGGTATTTCACATGGTAATTATTCTTTTGTTTGTAATTGTTGTAAGTCAGAGAAGCAAAGGTCTATAAAAATCCAGACCCTTGTTCGATTAAATTGACATTTGTTCTGTGCAACTTGATCACACCAGTAAGTCTTGTTTGTTAATAAACTCTTAGCAATATCACTAAGCAAGATCAGTCTTAGGAATATAATATTTACCCTTCCACACATCACTTCGATGGTACACCTGTGTGCTTAGGAACTATAGGCCATGCATATTTAACAGACAATGATGCACTAGATACTATTCTAGGAAAGGGTTAATAGATTAAACGAAATTCCAATTTTAGAAGCATGGGCTAGTATTGAAAGATATGACCTACAAAAAATATCATTGTCTCCTAAACATGCTTGGCCTATCTTTAGTTGTGTTCTGTGGCTCATAATTGTAATATTTTACAGTTATTCTTATTAATGTAACACACAATTCAAGGACCAGGCCGTTCGATGTTGGGTTCTAGTATGAAGCAATTTTCCCTTAAAACAATAATTTACAAATTGCAGAATGATCACTCGGGTCCAACTAGGTTTTCATATTAGCATAAATTCCACATATGAAAAGGGTACTGGATACGGCCCACAGCTTTTGATTCCCTTCATAGACCTCTGCTTGCTCTCGAGCTGTGGGAATGACACTGCGACACATCCCCCCCCCTTAGAACTGCCAGTGCACCGCGGGTCCATCACCGGATCGCTGACGGCGGCGTTTCGCCCCCATTTTCATATCGCTTACTGCTTATTCGTCGCGACAGCACGTACGTGGGCGTCTCGCAGGGACTTTTTCTGCGCCCTCAGCAGTCGCCAGCCGCCCTCTGCTCACCTCCGCCCTCCCACGCACTTGGACTGCCAGGGCGGACTCCCTTCTGCGCACGGGTTTTGATTCCAGCTCCCGTCGTCCATCCAAATTCGCTTTCTTGCATAGCTTAAGGCAGATGTCTGTCACTGTACCGCATTACGTGCTAGCCTCTTACTTAGTTAATCTCACTGTCGTCTTTATTATTTCCGACTCACCTTGTATATATGTTTTAATTAAGAAACTATTCTATCTTGCCTCTCATTCTTACGGCGCCTTTCTCTTTCTCTTCCTTTCCTGCGCCTTCTGTCTGTCACCCTGTCACTCTTCCACCCGCGCCAACTCACGTGCGTCCTTTCACCGCTACCACTGCGCTGTCAAGTGAGGGTGGCAGCGGGCGGGGATTTACGACGCGAAAATTGCCGGTCGCGGCAGAGGAGGGTGGTGGCGAGCGGCGGTGGTGGGGGCGGGCGAGGGAAGCGACTGCCCCCGCCCCGCCCCCAGCCTCGTCCCCGCCTCGTCCCCGCCCGCGCCGACGTCGCTGCCGCTGCGAATAATGAAAGGGCGACCGTCAACCACCAGGCGGCGACACTGCTGTCGTGCTGTTTGCGCGCTGTTGCAGTAAATCTTGAATCAGCCTAGCGGACAGGCCCCGGCGCTGCCTCTCCCGCTTTCGCCCCCTCCCTCACCGCGGCCTCGCACGCCCGCCGCCCGCCCCCGCCCCCGCAGTCCAATTACTCCCCGGCAGACAGCCGATTATTAATTCCCGCGCCCGCCACCGCCGGCGCGCGCGGTAGACGCATGTTCCCGCCGCCGGGCGGTCGGCGCTGCCCCGCCCCACCCTGTCCCATACCGTCCCGTCCCGCCCCGTCCCGCCCCGGCCCATCCCGCCCCGCCCCGCCCTGCCCCGCTTCGCCCCTCCCCGCCCCCGCAAGCCGACCAATTGGCCGCCATGCCCCTGCCAACGCCACCACCTGCGCTCCCGGCCCCCGTCAACGCCCGCGCCACCGCCCTTACACCGCTCGCTCCACCGCCTCCGCCCCCACCACCGCTCCATGGCCCCGCCCCCGCCCGCGCCCCGCCCCCGCTCTCACCCGAGGCCCCGCCATTGTCATTGCTATTGCCGCCGTCTCTGCCTCTGACTCCGCCTCCCCCTCCGCCTCCGTCTCCACCTTCGCCTTCTCCTCCGCCTTCGCCTTTACCTCTGCCTCCGCTTCTGCCATCGCCTCTGCGATCGCCTTTGCCATCGCCACCGTTACCATCACTGCCCTCACCACCACTCCACTGCCCGTACCCGCGCCCTCGTCCGCGCCCCCGTCCGCGCACCTCCCCAACCATATCCACCGCCCGCCATCGGCATCGCTTCTGTCGCCGCTACCGCCTCTGCCTCTGACTCCGCCTCCGTCTGCAACTTCGCCTTCGCCTTCACCTCCGCTTCCGCCTTCGCCTGCGCCTGCCCGTGCGCCTGCGCCTCCGCCTCAGGGTCTACCTCCGCCTCCGCCTCTGCCATCGCCTCCGCCACCGCTTTCGCCACCGCCACCACCACTGCCCTCACCACCCTTCCCACCACGGCTCCGCCTCCGCCCGTACCCGCGCCCCGCGCTCTGTCACTGCGGCGATGCTGCAGTTTTATATTGCCTCCAAGCGCCGCGACTGACGCCGCGTCGTGGCCACCGGCAGCCGTGCAGCCCTGCAGGCAGACGGGCGGCCGAGCAGGCGGGTGGACGGGCAGATGGGCGGGTCGCCGGGCGAGCGGGGACTGGACAGGGGGAGGGGTGGGCGGGCTGCCAAGCAAACGATTGGGTGGATGGACATACGGGGTGCCGAGCAGGCGGGTGGACGGGCGGGTGGGCGGTCAGGCAGAATGATGTGGAGACGATCGCGCGGTGGGCGGGTCGATGGGCCAGAGGGTGAGTGGGCGTGTGTGCGGGCAGACTGGGGGCCCTTCGGAGGGTGGGGCAAGTGGGGAGGTGGTTGCGAGGTGAAGGGGGGAGGGGGTCAGCGGGCCCGACGGATGATGTGAAGGGGGAACGGGGTTAGCCGGGCAGGCAGGCGTGAGCAGATAGCCCAGGACATAAGTGGCCACGTGTCACTACGGGACATGCAAGCAGCGGTCGCTCCAACTACACCACACATGTTGCGTTGCAACCTGCTGTGAACCAGAGGGGGATGTCTTCGATGATCTGCCTTGCATCCATCGCAGAATCAACAATGATAGTTTTATTTAACGCTAGTTAAATAATAAATTTTAGTTTAGGCTTTCTGTATTGCATGGGCTAATGATCTTTAAAACTCTGTCTTCTCTCTCATGGGTTTGATTGATTGATTAATTAGGAATTCCGTCAACTGTTAAGGTCAGTATTCCCGTAAGTGTAGTGTATTTTTTATCACGACAGGTGGCGGTGATCTTCTCTAGCTGGGTGGTGAGATCCGGTGCCGACCTACATGTCGCCTTGTGGAGAGGGGTGCTCTCCAACCAGGTAACGCCCACCTTCAGGGATTCGCCCCAGCCGCGATACGCTCTAAGCTCCCTACAAGTGTGGTAGTGTAGTGCACGTGAGTGTGTGGGTTTAAGTAAGGGGTGTCGATAGGACAAAGAAGGGGAAGGAAAGATCGCGTATGGTCCGTGGTCGTTTCTTTGGGTGTTGCCCCGGTATTCGCCTGTTGTTGATCGAAGGAACAACGGAAAACTACTGATTAAAGCAGCCGACCTCTAGAATTCTCCTCCAGACAGCGCGCGCGGCTGAATTCGGCCTAGCTACGCAGCTAGTGTCCAAATTCCTGCCGACGCGGTTCCCGATGGTGCAAGTCGGAACTCGAACCCTAGGACCTCCCGCTCAGAGACACTGCGGTGACATCAGTTGATGCCCTGAGCCACCTTTGCCGGTGTTTTCATAATTCAATGGCTAAATTTGTACTAGTGACACTGAGATCATGCGGAAAGAAATACATCAAGAAACAGAATCTAGAATTAGTGCTATTACAAAAGTAAAATTCAATTAAATTACGTCTTTTCTAAGGTTATTCCTACGTGGACGCAACTTGCAAATTTCATTTGCATTTGAACCAATTTATCTGTGTATAAATATAAACTCGTGCTCAATGTTATAGCTACACTGTCTTTTGTAATTCTGGTATATAACTGAAGTATTAGGAGCAGAAATTGACGAGTGAAAACAGCTTCATGTTTCATCTCTTTTAAACTCGTGAACGCTGATTCTTCGACTGTCGGCATGTGTCGTCACATCTTAAAGCTCGTCGGCACTAAATGCACAAAAATGAAGTAGTAGGGCTTGTATATCTGTCACAATTATAATTTTAGGAGTGAAAGCACAAACGCCAGTCAGGGTTTTATGACGCGGGGAAATCGTATTTAAATGTATCCTCAACATTTCACTTCATAATGACACACGACAATTAACGTCACGACGTCTACAAATCATTTCAAGTTGAGCCATTAATCTGTCTTAACCTGTCGTGTTTTCTACTTCCGTTTATGCGTTAGATCTAAGATTTGCATCGAAACAACAGACAAGGCGTCGCCGTACTCTTAAATCATTTACAGCGTTTCCCAGTAATTCCTCATTAGAATGAAGATATCTTCCATCTTTCCGCCCTCGTGATTAGCGTGCGCGGCGCCGCTCGACGCCCAGCCAGGCGCTGTTGCCAAGTCTCCCGCGGCGAGAACGCCGTTCCGACACTCGCCCAGAGTGGCTGCGAGACTGGAGGAACTTCCACCGCAATGGTACCGGGAGCTCAGTGCATCAACTGATTGAATTGAATTGAATTTGCCTTATTTTACGTGGCGAGACTCAGGCCATGAGGCCTGCTCTTCCGTCTGACCACGCAAATTCCGCTACGCTCCTTTCACCAACCATGAGAGAAAGAAGGTATTACTTGGGCGACGAAACAGGCGATTTGAATTTAGCTCAGAGGCTTGAGGATCTTTTACGTGCAGTAAATGTACTAACATGGGACAGCCGGCTTTACTTCCCCTCCGAAGGAAGGCGTACGAAGGATTTCTTCGCCCTTAAAAATCCACGGCTTCGATCGGGTTCCAACCCGCAAAGTTGGGTATAACAGTCCGATACGCTAACCGTTACACCATCGCCGCCGCCAAACTGATGTCACTGCAGCGCCTCTGACCGGGAGGTCCTAGGTTACACTCCCCACGGCGGCAGGATTTTCGACACTAGCTCTTCAGCTAGGTCGAATTCAGACGCTGTCCGTAGGAGAATTCTAGCGGCCAGCTGCTCTGATCGGTAGTTTTCCGTGGTTTCTCCGATCAATACCCGGCGAATGCCGGAGTAGTACCCTACCAAACGACCATGGACCGCGCGCGATCTGTCCTTCCTCTTCCTTGTCCTATCCTCTCCCCTTACACACACACTTACACTAACATGCACTACACTACCACATATTCCGGGAGACCGGTCGGGAGCTTAGAGCTTGTTCCGGCTGGGGCGGTGCTCCGCTGGTGGGAGAGCCCTGGTTAGGGGGAAACCCCACTAGCCGACGGTAGGTCGGCGCCAGATCTCGCCATCCAGCGGGGGAAGATCACCGCCATCTCCCAAGAAAAAACATGCACTACACTCACGGGACTAATGACCGAAGCAGTTCACGCGCCCGGACACACGAAAAAATCAATCAATCAATAATCCACCACAATGGATGGCAGGCGCTCGTACCTCATGCCGGTTGATTGATTTTTTTCGTGTTTCCGGGCGCGTCAACTGGTTTGGTCATTAGTCCCGTTAGTGTAGTGCATTTTTTCTCAGGAGATTGCGGTGATCTTCCCACGCTGGATGGCGAGATCCGGCGCCGACCTACCGTCGGCTAGTGGGGTTTCCCCCTAACTCCAGCAGGGCACCGCCCCAGCCGGAACAAGCTCTAAGCTTCCGACCGGTCTCCCGGAATATGTAGTAGTGTAGTGCATGTTAGTGTAAGTGTGTAAGGGGAGAGGATAGGACAAGGAAGAGGAAGGACAGATCGCGCGCGGTCCGTGGCCCGTGTGTTAGGGTACTGCTCCGGGACTTGCCTGGTGTTGATCGGAGTCATACCTCATGCCGGCTTTCAGTGGCGAATCCCGAACATTATTTTAAGTATACCGCACTTTATGGACGCTACCTCAACCGTTGTCTTTTACTTTGAGCTTTTTTGAAATCCCAATACTATGAAATTCCGTACTTAATATTTTTTCAACAAGACAATTACACAAACCACTAACTTACGGATTCCTTTTTCACAAAAAGTTGAGACAAGCGTAACTTACGAACGAGCAGAGAAGGACTGTTCACCGCAATATTTTGCAGTGCCTACTGACCGCCCAGACGCGCATACTCCCAGACGCGCATACTCCCCTCTTCCCGCCCTTGGAACTTGAGGAACCATAGATTATCGCGGCTGACATGCGGTGCCTTCTCCTGCGCTTGCGAATTTTCTGGACAGCATTAAGAACAGTTTGAAACTTCTCACTCAACCGCACTTCATAGCGCTTATGAATGCGAAAGACTGGCTCTCGGTAGCAAAACAGAATTTTTTCACATCTATTTTAAAGCTTTCAAAATGTCAGTAACTTTTAAATAGAGGATTGGCAAACTTATGAAATATTTTTTATACACTTGGAATTATTAGGTACATTTGCGGTATACGCTGTGTATCGGAGAATTCGTCATTGCCGGCTTTACACTCTCAATATGTTTTCGCAATATCTTTCAGCAATTTGTTGCTGCTTCTGGCGGTCATCTTTACACTAACAAGAATAATACGGAGCAATATGTTGCCAGAAAGTTGGGAGGCAGATCTTTCCGACAAATTATTGCAGACCGTTTGAAGCTGGCTTTACGCTTGCAAGAAAATGGTGGGCAATATTATTTCGCAAGTAAAGTTTCCAATGTGCGGCAATAAATATTTCTGATATTGGCAATATTGCTAGCTAGATATTCCGGTCGTAATGTAAACTCGTGTGTTTCCGTTCTCGGAAAGATATTGCCGGCTGTTGCTGGGACTAGAATTGGATTGAACTCTGAGCAAGATATTGCTGGAAGAAGTCAATGATGACCACTGTCACATGCGCAGGAAGTACGGTTAAGGTAGTACATAGACGTATTACTTTGGATTGTTGTATGCGTTTTTTCGTAAAATGGGTATGTGAAAAAGGTATAATAAAAATAGAAGTAATAAATATTACAAACCCTCTATGGTTGATTATCGAATGGTTCAAATTATGGTTTAGCTATAGATGCTTACTAATGATTAATATTGTTACGTTAAAAATGATCAAGATATCCAACCTAAATCAATTTTAAGATCAATCTATAATACATCAACAGTAGGTAATGGATATTTTAAATTAATAATTGCACTTTTTATAAACGTAAAATTACTTTGTTCCCACGTGAATCGAAGTCGTCGAAAAATATTGAGGTTCCTGAACCGAATTTGCACAAGCCCCTTTTCCTTTCGTCTTAAAATAGTCACATATCCCCACAAAACGTTTCTTTATCTCTTCGTTGAGCACAATAACTGCGACTACGTCTCGCATCTTCTCCCTTCTACTAGCCATGTCGGAGTGAGGTATAAGTTCTCACTTAAGTTCACGCGCCATTTTTCTCGTGACGTCACCAAACACGGCAACAAAGGGTTCTAATGTAAAACGATCGGCAATATCGTGTTGGAAAGATCTTCCTCCCAACTTTCGGGCAACCTATTGCCCCGTCTTGTTCTTGCTAGTGTAAAGATGACCGCAAGAAACCGCAACAAATTGCTGAAAGATATTACGGAAACCTATTGCTAGTGTAAAGCCGGAATTACATTAGAACTTATTGTTGCCGTGTTTGATGACGTCACGAGGAAAATGGCGCGTTATCTTAAGTGAGATTATACCTCACTTTTCCGACATGGCTAGAAGGCAGAGGATGCGAGTCGTGGTCGCTCTTATTGTGCTAAATGAAGAGATAAAGAAACGCCGACGATTGGTGAAGACGTGTAACAGTTGAAAGACGCAGTCCGAGTACTTTCACTGGCGATTTTTCTGTTCGAGCGTTAGGTCGTGGGATCGATTTTTAAATATTAATTAACCATAAGCGCAGAGAAGACAAATAGGTAGGCAGTAATGGGGAAGGAGGTTGTTTATTACAATATCACGTCTCACAAACGCACCTTGACACATTTAACCACAAACTCGAAATGGTCGATTACTATCGCGTCGCGTAAACAAATCCGTTAGTGAACGATTCTGCCACTAGAGGATTTTGAATCAAACTGCAAGCTTTCTGCATGAAAAATATTGCAACATGCTCAAAAGTTTTCATGCAGAAATCGTGCAGCCCTGCACGTCTGAACGTCCAATCTGTACATAAACTGTACCTCGTATACCGGCCTTAACTGTAATACTTGCTTTCATTTCTATAGATCTTTCGTCCCGTGATATCCATGAATCGACTGACTGGGAATGTAATAAAACTATAAGCATCTGCTGTGGATATACTTACGTTTGTGCTGAATTACATAGAAATAAATTAAGCCTTAAGGTGGATCCTGGGCAGCGTATTAGCTTCCTGTGAAGCAATCCTGTGTTCGATTCCCGGTCAGGGCAAAATTAGTTGTAGCTTTCCTTTAAACATCGCCTCAGTTTCTGATTGACAAAGAAAAGCTCAGGTACACAAGTTTGCTGGTTACTACGAAGGAAAATACACTATGTTCGCCACATGATTCTCTTACTCTCCAATCATGGAAATTAAACTAGACTTAGGCATGGGGAAACCGTTAGCTAGCCGGCAAAAAGACCAACCCAAAAAAAAGACTGACCCAAAAAGCCAGATACATGTATACGTCGAAATAATAAAGGGACAATTTCATAGTATCCTCTTAAAATTAGAATGCATTAAGCACATCGTCGCAATTGGGACAACCTGGCATTTTAGTCAATTCCTCTAATGTTGTACTCTAATTGTACGTGGCAGAAACGCCTATGTCCTTAAGTGAACGAATATTCTTCATAAACACCCCTTTATTCCTGTAAAGGGTTTCTAGCTGCTTTAAGGTCTCTCCGTTAGGTCACCTCTTAACTATAATAGGGCATGGTGTTACTCGGCTCATGCTCGTACAAGTTGTTCTTGTGGAAAACGATGGCACTGAATTCCAAAAATACTTAGTTCTATAAGGAACACGTGAATCATTCTAGAAAAAGCACATGAGATAAATGTATAATCAATGGAAAATCTCCTTCCTGCAATTTTCTTAGCAACTGATGTCAATGAAAGTTGGAGGAAATAAACAGTTTTGAAACAAAGCTTTTTAAAGAATTACAGGGGATTCAATACGCGAGCAACTTTTTTCTCCAAAAATTATCATCCAAAAAACTGAGGGGAGGGTTATTTACAATTAGGGTCAGTATTCGAAAAAATACGGCAAAATTCAAAAGGGAAAATTCTTGAAAGAAAAAATATTGAAACTGTACACTCTGTAGCCACACAAGCATGAAGCAGCTGGTGTTTATAACTCTTTGCCATGTTCTAGATCACGGAAGGAGAAATCTGTACGCGTTCACGAGGAATGTCTATTTTACGCGACCGTCTTTAAGTGACCGTCTATTTTAAGTAATTCATAATTATTAAGCGAGTACTTTATGCTTAAGGTTTTATTTATTCCGTAAAAGTCAAATATGGATTCGATCACTAGCCGTTTTCCAATTAATCAAGCATGTGATCGTTTTATATTGTAATAGGAATAATTAAAGAAGACCGCTAAATAAATATCTTTCTTCGCATTGGAACCCTCTATTGAGTCGTTATCACGCCGAGAGACACATACTGTAATAATATATCTGCTTAAGCTTCAAAAAGGAACAGATCTGAGGAAGATACTATTGCGCTGAACTCCTTTTGTTTCATGGCAAGTCTCATTTTTCAACACAAATTGCCAATGCAATGAGTATGTTTTATTATATAGAAAGCATTTGTAATGGGCTAGCAAATAAAAAAACAACGAAAAATGAAGAAATTGGTAGATAATTTCCGGACAAATAAAAATACTCTGCATTTTCAACAAATTTACATCCCTCTGACGTGATTTCAGTTGAGATAAATAGATTTTAGAATTTTGTGCCTCGATGGTCTCCTCATACGTGTGATTTTGAATAATCACGTCTCCTCTGAAGGAGTAACCAAACCGAACGGAGGTTGTTCATTTAAATCACCCATTTATTTCTCCTCCTCTCCTCAACAAAAAAAACTACAATCTCGAAATAGAGATGCACATCCACTTACAAGGACCGAAGGAAAAACACGGCCGCTTCCTCTTGAGGCCTCGCCCTACATTTTCATTTGGAGAACCGACAGCAGCAGCGATCGTGACCGGTTCACGATGGCCATCGGCGGCCCCGGATCGGAATCGCCCCCCCCTTCCTATCCTGCTGTCCCTCCCGTCTTACATCCCCAACTTCGTCACGTCGCCCTCTCTGTCTGTCTCTCTTTCTCTCTCTCTCTCTTTCGCTCTCTCTTTCACTCTCTCTTTCTCTCTCTTTCTCTCTCTTTCGCTCTCTTTCTCTCTCTTTCTCTCTCGTTCTCTCTCGTTCTCTCTCTTTCTCTCTTTCTTTCTCTTTCTCTCCTTATTTCTCTCTCTCTTTCTCTCCTTATTTCTCTCTCTCTCACTATTTTTCTTTCTTTCCCTCTCTCTTTCTTTCTCTCTTTCTTTCACTCTTTCTTTCTCTCTCTCTCTTTCTCCCTCTCTTTCTCTCTCTCTTTCTCTCTCTCTTTCTCTATCTCTTCCTATCTCTCTCTTTCTCTCTCTTCCCATCTCTCTCTTTCTGTCTCTCTCTCAACCTCCTTCATATGCAACCCATTCCCTTTCCCTAAGACTAATGACAACGTACCTTTCCTTTATCTTCGCCTCCACTGGTTGAGATACTAGCTCGTGGTCTCACTCCAGGAGGTCCTTAGGGTTCAAGTGTGAACAGTGGCCGATTTTCGACACTATCTGGAGAACTAGGTCGAATTCAGCCGCTGTCTGGAGGTGAATTCTAGCGGTCAGTTGCACTGATTTGTAATATTCCGCGGTTTCTCCTATCGATGTAGAGGAATAGGAGATGGGACCACTTTTACAGATCGCCAAACAAATGAACGTCATGCAGGACGATGACTTGCAAAGAAATAGTGATGAAGCCATTTACAAATAAGCTAACTGGAAACGAACGCACTGACAAAATGAGTGCATGGAGGAAACTTGCAGCTATATTATCAGCAGTAGCTGTCAAAGCCGTCCATTCTTATAGTAATTATATATATATATATATATATATATATATATATATATATATATATATTTATAAATGTGTGTGTGTGTGTATTGCCTGCTGGCAAATGCGGAAGCAGTAACCTAACATAAGAGCCATGGACCGCGCGCGATTTTTCCTTACTGATTCTTGACTCTTTTCTCCCCTTACACACATTTACACTTGCGTTCACCACACTTCCATCGCATCGGGAGGCCAGTCGAGAGCTTAGATCTTGTCCCGACTGGGTCGGCACTGAAAATTACAGTGGAAATGAAACACCGCCACAATAAAAGTCTTGCTTTTGGGCAATCGGGTCATGGTTATATCTTGTGGCAGTGATAATTTTTAAATAAATGCATTTTACATTTTCCCAATAGACAACTAATCAGAAAAAGCTGTAAAGCATTGATTTAAAGATATATCACTTTCTGTTCGAGTGAAATTGAGTGAACATTTTGAAACTGGGTTTCGTGTGACACTCAAAAGTGACTTCAGTGTATCTTCAATATTATGCCAAATATCACTAATAAAGTCCCCTCCCCGCGACTCTGAAAGAAAATTCTGAATTCGGTGCTACTTCTTTACAGTACTACTTGTACCTTGAAGCTCCATTTAGCTTTACAACACTTCTAGTACCTTAAAGTACCTGTCGTCTAATGGTCTGATTCGGCGTTCCCCAGGTCCATTTTCGATTCCCAGATCAAAAAGATTTCATCTGTTACTGTTCCCACCTTCGCTGACTGTCGCTATCTTAGTAATTACTCTTTCATTTACGCTGTAGCATGTTTCTTCACCATTTTCAACCAAATATATTCCGGCCACAGTCCTTACATTCCCAAGTGTTTCTGCTGGTAACTCTCTCCAAACATTGTCATCTTCATCTGTCGCGACAAAAAACGGAAGGCGCCGACAGCAGAGAGAACAGGAGCGTAGCGTCGAGTGACGGTAGCGCGGGTGCTGAAGGCTGAAAGAGTGAATTGGTGGAGCACCAGTCGCGGGGGTTGGGGTGGCGGAGACGGAGTAGTTATGTCAGAGTAAGGACCTCGGCAGCTTCTTAGTTAGTACTACCGCATTTTGCGTTGCATTCAGCAGCAAGGGATTTGTTACGTAGTATGTATATTTAGTATGACCTCGGCAGCTTCTCAGTTAGTACTACCACTTTTTGCGTTGCATTCGGTGGCAATGGGTTCTTTATCTAGTATTTATATTTACTAGGACCTCGGCAGCTTCTTAGTACTACCGCTTTTTGCGTTGAATTCAGTGGAAACGATTCTTTACCTAGTATTTATATTTAGTGGGACCTCGGCAACTTTTTAGTTAGTACTACCACTTTCTGCGTTGAATTCAGTGCCAAGGGATTCTTTACCTAGTATGTATATTTGGTAGCACCTCGGCAGCTTCTTAGTTAGTACTACCACTTGTTGCGTTGCATTAAGTGGCAAGGGGTTCTTTATCTAGTATTTATATTTAGTAGGACCTCGGCAGCTTCTTAGTACTACCGCTTTTTGCGTTGAATTCAGTGGAAAAGATTCTTTACCTAGTATTTATATTTAGTAGGACCTCGGAAGCTTCTTAGTTATCTGCTTCTTAGATTACTTGCAGTAAATCTACAACATGGGACAGTTGGCTTAACTTCCCCTCCGAAGGAAGGCGTACGAAGGATTTTTCGCCCCAAAAATCTACGTGTTTGAACCCCCAAACGTGAGTATAACAGCCCGGAACGCTAACCGCGACGTGGCGTGGAGTTGCGTGACCACGCGGGGCTGCGAAGCGGGGAGAACTCGGCGTGGCGGCGGGGTGTGAGGGAGCGGGGAAGACGCAGGTGGAGCGGCGCGGCGGTGGCGACAATGGGGGCGAGATTAAGTCAGCAGGGGCGCGCTAACGGCGAGGGGACGTGTCGCGGCCGCTGATTATGCTAACGAGGACGCGCGCGCTCCCTGTTGGCGGCACCGGACACGGCCGCCCCGCGCCGCCCCCGCGCGCCGCCCCCGCGCCGCCCCCGTGCCACCGCCGCCGCCGACGACGACACGGCAATCGCCGACGGAGGCGCGCCCGCGCCGTCACGGGCGGCGCTGGCGGCGACAAACGACGACGCGGCGCGAGAAGGCGCACAGTGGGCCAAAGGCTCGAGAAAGGCTATTAAAGACCCTTTGATTGATTAATTAGTGATTCCGCGTCAATGTTTAAGGTAATTAGCCTCGTAAGTGTCGTGCATGTTTTTATTGCGGCAGATGGCTGTGATCGTTCGCCGCTGGATGGCTAGATCCGGCGCCGACCTACCCTTGTGCATGATGGGTTTTATCCCTAATCAGGTATCGGGAGCGGTGGCTTAGTATATCACCTAATGGCACTGTGGCGTGTCTTTGACCTGGAGGTCCTAGATTAGAGTCCTGACGGTTGCAGGATTTTCGACACTAGCTTTTCAGCTAGATTGATTTCTGTCGCTGTCTGGAGGAGAATTCTAGCGTCCGGCTGCTCTGATCGGTAGTTTTCCGTGGTTTCTCCGATCAACACCAGGCGAATGCCGGAGCAGTACTCTACCGAACCGGCCGCGGACCCCGCGCGATCTTTCCTTCCTCTTCCTTGTCGTATCTTCTCCCTTTACACACACACTTCCACTAAGATGCATTACACTACCACATATTCCGGGCGACCAGTCGGGAGCTTCGAGCTTGTCCCGGCTGGGGCGGTGCCCCGCTGGTGGGAAAGTTCTGGTTAGAGGGAAACCCCACTAGCCGACGGTAGGTCGGCGCCGGATCTCGCCATCCAGCGGGCAAAGATAACCGCCATCTCCCGAGAAAAACATCCACTACTCTTTCTGGATTAATGACCAAAGCAGTTGACGCTCCCGGAAACACGAAAAAATCAATCAATCAAACCATTTATTGATTGATTAGTGATTCCCGGTGCGTCAACGTTTAAGGTCATTAGCCTCGTAAGTGTCGTGCATGCTTTTTATCGCGGGAGGTGGCTATGTACTTTCGCCACTGAATGGTGAGATCCGGAGCCGACTTACCCTTGTGCGTGTTGGATTTTCCCTAATCAGGTATCGGGGCGAAATAATAAGAAAAGAACCCTGGACCGATTCAGTTACCTGATTGGAACAGGTTGGAAATATGCAATTATTATGGAGACGTTGGTTTGAAATGTATGATTCAGACCCAGAATAGCTTTATCCTAGAAAGGATGTGCGTATTTTTTTAACCAAAATAGCTCAGGGAAATTTTAAAAAATATACTATAAAAATTTTAAAAATATAACTATAAACACTTTAAAAAGGTGCTAAATGGTTTTTCAGAGAAGTACCTGAAAATATCCGAACTTTTGATATCTATAGTTAGAACAAAGCGTTATCATTCCCTATACTACTCATGAAAATCAGAAGACACACTTTCTTTCCAACAGCAAATTTCGAAACCGTTTTCCTCTGCACCGTTTTCGACGGCGTATTCTTTTCATTTCGTCACAATTTCAAATACGAATAAGAAAATTTTCCGTTTTCAATTACGTTTTTCAAAATGTTTGGTTATTATTTTATTACTCTTATATGAATATTGGAAGATTTTGAAAACAATAATGTACGTGCAGAAAACAATGATGCCGAGAAATCTACGTACTTTTACTTGTATAAGGTACTTTACAAAGATTTAAATCCTGTTTGCAATATTCTTTGTCTTCTCGTGTCTTACAAATTCATCAGATTACCCATTTTCATGGATTTTTTGGTATCTTGCTAATAAGAACTGAAGAACTGATTTATAACTCACAGTTTATCCTCCATTACACATGATTTTATTTCATCCTATAAGGATTCATTATCACCCACTATCCGAAATATTATTGTATAGACCTCCATAAAGATCTGAATTTATTCTTGGACCTAGGACCAGAGGGTACAGAGAACATAATTTCAATCAACTTCGTGTATAGTATAAAAATAGTCACGCGTCAGCATTTTCATTCGAAGTTGTTAAGGATGTTAATGCCGCGAGAGAAATTCTTATTATTGTTTTACGAAGACAAATCTTGTCAGTTCTTAAGTACGTTGGGTGAAAATCCTTAGGAACATGGTCTTTCGAGCTGAAAGTTTCAACGCGAGTAGACAAATGTGTTGAGCCACAAAGAACTTTTAGGTGAGGTGGCAAAGCACTAGAAATATATCCGAAGTTCACTGAGCGAAAGGCGCTTGGATTTCAATCCGGATCGGATTACGAAGTTTGAGAGGTAGGTTTTACACATTAATTACTTTGTTTGGTAGAGTACTTCCATTTTCTATTTACATTTTCCCTTCGCCTCTTCCCCCTTCTTTCTTTTCCAATCTTCTCTCCACAGTCCTCCTGTGGATTCGGGAATTTATTTCGCTGATGCGACTACATAGCACTACTACCTTACGGCTTAAGCAGCTAGAGGGGAGGGCTTTTCTTATTAACTAACTGAAAGTAACTTAATTTTAGTTTAAATATAATTAACAGTTATTATATAGCACTTTGGTGGTATCTAACTTGAATATTTTTTTTATTTTAAAACAAATTATTCGTTTATATGCTTCTTTCTTCTTGGTAATTTTATTTTCATTCACGCATCATTCATACTTATTTCTTAATATAGATATAAACATTAATTCATGTCGAATGATTGAAGGCGTAGGTTATGTAAATGTCAACTACAACTCACCACTAAACCAATTCATTCATGTCACTCACTCTCACTGAACTTCACTAAACTTACACTTAAAGTCTTTTGTTCGCCACGGTACCGACTTCACTATTAGTGCCTTCTCCTGCCAATGAAGTATTTATTTCGAGTAAGCTCGTCGCATGAGCTCTGCCTGAACAGCGCATGCGCCAAAGAAAGGAGCCTGATCCTGAAAACATCCTAAGTGAAGCGGCTTTAACCTGATTCGACCTCTGGCATATGCCAGTGGCGCTTTGGCTGAGGACCTACAGGGGCCTGCACTCTTTCGGGTTACGTCCCAGTTTTATTCTTTTTTGTTTCATCCGCAACACGAGCGTCTGTGGCCATAACCCTCTCATGAAGAAGCTTAAAACTTTGGGCATGCGGTAAAACGGAAAGCTATATTATAATATTGATTGTGGTAAAGAAATAAATCATGCCGAATCTTATGGCAACAATAGCTGATAACACGGACCTATAATAATAATAATAATAATAATATTAATAATAATAATAATAATAATAATAATAACAGCAACAACAACAACAACAACAACAAATGCAACAACAACAACATCAGCGATTGGCTACAAAACACCAGCTTATTAAAGAAGAGGTGCCATACTACAAGTACAACCCAGTTCCCGTTCTCGAAAACTATTTAAGATGTCCTATGACAGATCAATCTTGACAGACAGAACTATACCCCACAATAGACCTGATATAACCATGTTTGACAAAATTAATAGAAGAGTAACCTTGATAGATGTTGCTGTCCCAAATACAAAGAATATAATGAGAACTATAGAAAATAAATAAAAGGAATACAAGGATTTGGCACTGGAAATACAAAATTTATTGAAGGTTACAAATGTAAAAATAGTACCGGTTGTCATATCAGCAACAGAAATAATACCTAAACAACTCTCCCAAGCATTGAGAATCCTAGATTTACCAAACACTTTGCACATCAATATGCAGAAGGCTATTATTCTCAGTACACGCCGAATAATTCGGGAATTTCTAAATATTACATCCAGTGGAGGCTCCCTGAGCGTAACAGAAACCCAAGAAAAATAAGATAACAGACCACAATAGCTTCATTGGTGTTTGCCTGTTGTTATTGTAATAACAGTAGATTACTAGTGAGGAAGAAAAATTGTGAATGTAATAACAATAATAATATTAATAATAATAATAACTATAATAATAATAATATTAATAATAATAACTATAATAATAATAATAATATTAATAATGATCTTAAATCCGTTCAAATACTGTCACGAACTGTGCTTTTCATAGAGCACGAGCTGTATTTTCCATAGATGGAAGTTGTTCCGTTGAGTACGAGTCGCGATAAACACGACCGTGTAAACCTCGAAATCAGTAGGTTACAAATACGCGCAACCCGTCCGGTAACGCACCTGGGTACTCCTTGGGAGTACGCCAAGGGGACACTCTCGGGATATGTAGCAGTTTTACCCGACACGTGTTCAGCCGTTCTCAGGTCCGAATTCTCAGTCTTCCACTTTGAGCGTTTATCATTCTATCATCGAATGAAATTCAAAATTTGAATTTCGATTGTCTCTTATTCAGTTTAGGTGACAACGACTAGCCTATTACAACGAAAATTGATACAATAAATTCCGAAATTTTTTCTAGTTCTAAACAGAATTTCTTTGAAAAGAAACACCAGAAACATTTGAAATAATTCATGGAATGTGTTCAATGACGAACTACTTCCAAATCCCATATGTGAAATTTCCCCCTCTTTGTACAAGAAACATTACGCACATTATAAATAGGTAATCTCTGCGGCCACACGGCAGTTACAGCTACAGACCATTTATTTTAAATAGTCACTGATCGCTTAAGATTCCCTTTTCCTTAACTGTCGCCGATTTCAGTGGTAAGATTAATATCTTGTGAGTCCGTTGATCCATTTTTCTTTTTCAACTTCCCTTCAGAGTACCCTGTGGAGGCGGGAATTTATTAATTTATTTTTTGGATGAACAGCCTTGAGCTGCTTCCTTGCTGCTTGGGTAGCTAGAGGGAGGGGTTTTCTAAAATTAACTATTTCCAGTTTAAATCTAATTTCACAATTTCAAAAGTGTGTTCTTTGGCGTAACTAATTTGGGATTACAAATTATCAATGTAAAGGGTTCAATATTGTACTTCTCAGTGGTTAGATATGAGTTGCTTTTGCTCATTCACCAAACATTCATACTTTTTCTACATTATATACACAACCGATCATTCTACGCATTCATTCCCACTTCACAATACTCTACTAAATTGCATTACATTTTACTATACCGCACTTCACTCTACTTCACTCCACATCACTTCACTGCACTGCACTTCACTGCACTTCACCTCACTGCACTTCACTGCACTTCACTGCACTTCACTCCACTTCACTGCACTGTACTATACTACATTGCGCTTCTCTCCCTACACAGACATTACACTGCACTTCACATTACTGCAATTCACTGGACTACATGGCATTACACTTCACTTCACTGCTCTGTACTACACTACACATTACACTTCACTTCACTGCCCCACATTGTACCACACGACATTCCACTGCACTTCATTCCACTGCACTGCACTCCACTCCACTTGGTCCATTTGGGGCCACTGCGAGGGGCGGTGCCTGCCAACGACCGCTGCTTGGTAGTCGCATCGCGTTGTAATGGAGGAGCTCCGACTTTCGTGACCTCAATGTTCCGTCCGCGTTGCTTTCTTTGTGGTCTGGCACTCGGAGTCTCTTGCATAAACATGTTGCTCACGGGGAGGGCGTGCCCTCGGACCACTGAAAGACACTTTAGGTCAGGGGTTCAAAATTCTTCAAGATGGTAACCTCTCATACTCGTCGTGTGTAGTTTTTCTATCGAGACGACAACTTGTTGCACGTTTTAAAAAAATGAACTCTTCTTCTTCTTCTTCTTCATCATCATCATCTTCTTCTTCTTCTTCTCTCTGAGTTAATTATACGGTGATGGTCGTCCGAAGAGTTTTTAATTCTCATATAGTTAAAATATTTTAACATTTTTAATGAGAATGTAAGTAATACGACAAAATTAATTAGTTAAAAAATGTATTTTTACTTTATGTGGACACAATAGAAGGATATAATGTGTCTGCAGCGTTTTATATGTTTAAGACTGTTCATCAGTGTAATTACTGATCAATTGCAATGAAATAAACATAAAAATTATGCTATAGTACATGATCTAAGATACATAATAATGATATTTTATTGGCAATTGCACCCAGAGATCTCATTTCTATTACAGATAATACATCGATTCTAGAGCTTTCAAATATTGAATACATTGACTAAGGGAGTTTCGAAGCTCTTTTTTGAAATTTCGCCTTTTTCTTAAGAATACGCGTGTTATTCAGCCCACAGTACAATGCGTGTGCTAAATTAAGCAAATGAATGGTGTAATAAAGCTACTTAGGAGATAAATATTTTAGAGTAGTCGCGATTTTAAATCATTAAAGACAGTTTGGTAATTTCTATTTAACATTCTTTTAATATTGAGATAGTGTATATTATTCACTATTATCTTGACTAATATATAAAAAATGACGTATAAAACAAATGTTTTGACATAAACTTGAACATGATTATGTCAAAAATTATGATTTACAGATGGTACATCTAGTAACGAACTGGTTTCTTACTAATTCGAATTGAACGCAATTTGTTCCGCATTTCACCTCAATAAATTTTGCTTGAAGTTTTGACTTCTCGTGACATGATACATCTTCTGTTTAACTGTGAATCGAGTCGTAAATGGAACGAAACTTGTATGCAATTTCAAAGGAACTCTGGACTCAAGTGCCACTTCTTAAAATAGTACCATTGTAACGGATCTTTCCAGGTTAGTGACTCTTCTCAGAAATGGACATGGCAACTTAAGTTTCTCAAACTATGACAACACTTTTCAACGGGATCTAAGCCACATCTTCGTGGGAACCCTTTTCCTTAGCCACTCACCGCCTGCTTGTCTATTTCGGTTCGCTTCTTTGTAGAGCTACTGTCCATTGTAATATCTGCTTCCATTGCTCAAAGAGTTGGTCGCCAGGCCCTTTCAGGTAAAAGCAGGTATTCGCAGAACTCTCTGGTGAAAGTTTATTTTGCAGAGGCTGTCTTCCATTGGCAAATTGACTGTCTTTAAGCTACTTAGAACTATTGCGGAACTGGTAAATTGAATACATATGAATGAGATGGGATGCAGAAGGATAATGTGCCTGCAGCGATTTATGTCTGAGACTGTTCATTAATGTGATTATGATCTAATTGCAATGAAAAAATCATAAAAATAATGTTCTAGGATATGATCTAAGATACATAATAATTATATTTGATTGGCAAATATATCCAGAGATCTCATTTCTATTATGGATAATACAAAGTCTCTAGAGCTAACAAATATTGAATACATTGATTAAGGGACTTATTTTGGAACATTGATTTTGGAAACTTTTTTTTTTTTGCTACGATTTGAAGAATTTCATGTTATCAGAGCCGGAATGATTTGGCAAATATTTTTATTTTAATAGCAATTTTAGACCTCCCGAGACTTAATTTGTATTTGATAAAATCTAAAAATACTTTTAACTATCATTCTTTTTTTATTTCGAGGAAGTACAATAATAAAAACATGATACTGCGTCTGCTCTTTTCTGCCTAAAACTATAACTAGCTTATTCCTTGCTCCGATCTTTTCATATTCGTAACAAAATATTATTAATTCAATACTTTGGAAGTATCCAATGTATTCAGAGACATTATGACAAACCAGAGGTATGTCATAATTTTGATTTCAAAGAACTTTGATTTTTTGGTCGAAGGCAAATTTTATAATAAAATGTGAAATTTTTCAATCAAATAGTAAATTTTAGTTTACTAGTAACTCTTGTATCGGCATTCGATTTGATAAACCAAACTGTTCTGATAGATTTATCACTGCAAGAGATTCGTGTAAGGTAATATTCTCGTTTTTCAATGAAAAAAAAAGTATTGTTTTCTGGAAATTTTGCAGTATAGAGTCAACTCCGGTTACAGAGAACTCGGACATAGTGAACCTTCGGTTATAGTGAACTTAAGTCACTGCTCCCGTTTCACTACATTACAAATAAGCATAATAAGCCTCGGTTATAGTGAACCTGAACCTCGGCTATAGTGAACGTAGGAAATACAACGTTCTGGTAATTAATTCCATTCTGGAAAATAATATATCGATTCAGTACCACAATGGTCAATACTAGGCAGCTTGAAAAAAATGTCGCCCAAAGGCCATAATAGGAGTTTCCCCTGAGGTGAAGTTAGGGAACTGGGAATGAGCACCTTACTGCTGATCTTATGCCACTCAGTTTCACTGCGGAAATAAAGCCCGTGCCCTGCGTGGGCTATAACTGGCGTCGGCGGCGACGCGCGATTGCTTGCTTCAGTTTCAATCTTGGTGTTACGTGATATTCGGCATGACCAAGTACATTGAGTTCTACGTAGGCGACAGGAAGCACGCGACTGCCACAGGCTGGCGAAATCCACTGTGCCGCGCGGAAAAGCGATCATTTTCATTAGTCGCTTGTGCGATCCCGCTTTCGAGATCTTGTACATTATTAGGCGAGTAAAGGGCCTTCGGTGAGTGGGACGGTTCCAACAGTGCCACAGACATTGAAGGGTGTGAAGCATTACTTAGACACAGAGAATAATGTTGAATCAATTATGGAGAGAGCAGGAACTCTGGAGAAGGATATATAGAAATTTCTATACACTATGAAAAAATACGAAGCAAACAAATGAAAAGAAATTAATTTTTTAAAGGACAAATAAAGATATTGAAATTTTCAGTTCGTGCTGGTAATGTATGCTCTGTACCTCTATATTAATAAAATCAATCGTTAAGGAGAAATTCTGTTTAATTTAGACATCATCGGATATAGTGAACCTCGGATATAGTGAACCAAATGTGTAAGTTCACTATAACCGGAGTCGACTGTATTCGCTATACCTGATATACTAAAATTTCTCCTGAATACCATCGGAGCAGTACCTTAATAAACGAGGCACGGAGAGCGCGCGATCTTTCCTTCCTCTTCCTAGTCCTATTCTTTCCCCATATTCACACACTTACAGGCACTACTCTTACACACATACCTGGAGACCAGTCGGGTGCTTAGAACTTGTCCAGGCTGGGGCGGTGCCCCACTGGGAGATTTCCGAAGGGGAATTCCCCTGCAAGCCAATGTGTAGATCGGTGCCGGATATCGCCTTCAGCGGGGGAGAAACACCGCCACATTCCGGGATACTATATTATCAACAATAAAGATACTAACGATTACACCGATGTTCTCGTAAACATCAATTAATCATAGAACAGAGTCTTCGAAAATTAAGTAAGCGAAAAATATCGACTCCTTTGGAAAGAGTCTTTTCATCCAATTTCGCTCTTTAGTCTTTTGATCACTGCAAATATTAAAAAACAATTATCTCCGTGAGAGCAATTTTATCTTCTGTTATTATCGTCAAAGTTATTAGTCCTTCGGCGGAATTTTAGTTTCAGCCACAATTATTTATTGATTTATTGGAGTCAACAAGAAAGACGTGGTAGAATATAAAACAGCTGCCTTAGTGTCGACCCCACCTCAGCCACCAAATTTGCTTTCTCTGCCATCTCCACCTGAGTCTCCTCCACCGTGTTTACTTGGTCATCATTGCCGATAACGCCTACATCACATCGCATCTCCTTCCCATCTTACACAGCGACTGCGTCCGTCTCCAACAGCGCATCAGCAGCCAGCACCGCCTCCATCACTGCCCGACTTCACTTCAGCCTCCCGATGCTTTCCTTGCCATCTCCACCACCGTCTCTACTTGGTCATCGTCGCCGATAACACCTACCTCACCATCGCATCTCTTTCCCCGACTTCACTTCATCTTACATAGCGGCTGCCTCCGTCTCCACAACGTGTCAGCCACCGACTCCGCCATCACCCGACTTCACCTCAGCCCCCAGATATTTTCTCTCCCATCTCCATCACCTTCTCCACTTGGTCATCGTCGCCGATAACACCTACCTCACCATCGCGTCTCTTTCCCCGACTTCACTTCATCTTACATAGCGACTGCCTCCGTCTCCAACAACGCATTAGCAGTCAGAACCGCCTCCATCACTGCCCGACTTCACTTCAGCTTCCAGTTACTTTACCTGCCATCTCCACCACCGTCTCCACTTAGTCATCATCATCGATAACACCTACCTCATCATCGCATCTCTTTCCCCGACTTCACGACTACATAGCGACTGCTTCCGTCTCCATAACGTGTCGGCCACCGACTCCGCCACCACCCGACTTCATCTCAGCCCCCAGATATTTCTCTCCCATCTCCACCACCGTCTCTACTTGGTCATCATCGCCGATAACACCTACCTCACCATCGCATCTCTTTTCCCGACTTCACTTCATCTTACATAGCGACTGCCTCCGTCTTCATAACGTGTCAACCGCCGACTCCGCCACCACCCGACTTCACCTCAGCGTCCAGACGCTTTCCCTGTCATGCCCACCACTGTCTGTACTTGGTCATCGTCGCCGATAACACCTACCTCGCCATCGCATCTCTTTCCCCGACTTCACTTCATCTTACACAGCGGATGCCTCCGTCTCCCACAACGCGTCAGCCGCCGGCACCACCTCCACCCAACTTTCACCTCAGCGTCCAGACGCTTTCTCTGTCTCATGTCCTGTCTGTACTTAGTCATCATCATCGATAACACCTACCTCATCATCGCATCTCTTTCCCCGACTTCACGACTACATAGCGACTGCTTCCGTCTCCATAACGTGTCGGCCACCGACTCCGCCACCACCCGACTTCATCTCAGCCCCCAGATATTTCTCTCCCATCTCCACCACCGTCTCTACTTGGTCATCATCGCCGATAACACCTACCTCACCATCGCATCTCTTTTCCCGACTTCACTTCATCTTACATAGCGACTGCCTCCGTCTTCATAACGTGTCAACCGCCGACTCCGCCACCACCCGACTTCACCTCAGCGTCCAGACGCTTTCCCTGTCATGCCCACCACTGTCTGTACTTGGTCATCGTCGCCGATAACACCTACCTCGCCATCGCATCTCTTTCCCCGACTTCACTTCATCTTACACAGCGGATGCCTCCGTCTCCCACAACGCGTCAGCCGCCGGCACCACCTCCACCACCGCCACCCCCTCTTCCATCTCCGCCTCCGCAGCCGCCCTCGAGGGCCGCCGCCGTAATTGACGCGTCGCGGGCACAAAGCACGGCGCCGCCGTCGGCGGGGGCGGTGGCGGCGGCGTAGGGCGGGGGAGGGCGGCTCCTTCCCGCCGCCGGCCGCAGGCACCGGCAGGCGTGCCCCAGGGCAGCGCGGGAGCGCCTGAATGAAAAATTAATTACGAACGCGCGCCTGCGGCTGTCGGCGCCACTCGCGGCAGGGGCGGGGCCGCGGGCAGGGGGCGGGGCGGGGGAGGGCCCGCAAGACGCGCCCATTGTGCGCGTCGTGACCGCGGGCGGCGCCGGGACAGACGGCGGCGTCGCGACGCCGACGCCTCGGCCGCCATCTGCCGCTCGACGCGACGAACAGTGACAGCGGGAGGGAATGTACGCGGGCCTACACTATGCGAGCACCGGAAGGAACTCGAGCAGGTTGCGGTGCTTCTGTTTGAAATTTCGGTACTCTTCGTTCGGAACTAGAACCAAAGCATTGGAATGTATTCTGATCAAACAATAATATCGTGAGATGGATGCCAAAGCAGACATACAGCATCGTTAATCAATAATTATAATAAAATCTGTAAACAACAATTATTGCCCTGAAATATATCGATACGATGATAATGATAAAATGTATTATATCCTGTACAGTATATTCAATATGAAAATTAATGTGAATTTTAATTATGTATAAAAATGTATTACAAAGGTGGCGAAAAGTCTTTGAAGTATTCCTCTTCGTACATTTTAAACTTTGAATCGACTCCTTTCGATATTTCGGATATCGATATTTTTTTGTATTACTGAGGCATGATGATGTGAGCAATTGAGTATTCCATCAAATGTAATATTGTAACTAACGGCGTTATTCCGATTGGAGACTGATGGGTTTTCAAAGGGCATTTTTATTTTCTATATCTTCGTTAAATACGTTAATGTCCGATATTCTGAATGAAATATACTCTGGTGTTTTCATCAATATTGTTTCGAAAACTTACCAATATATGGTAAATTTTGTTACTAATAAAATAACTTACCATTATTTTGATCGATCACGCGAAATACATTGTAAAATGAAATGAAAATGTCTCTACCAGGTTGCTATCGCACTTTCGAGTGCATTCTTTGAGAGGCACGATTCGTAAGGAGCCCAAAGGAAAACAGTCTTTTGTAATCGATCTGAAAGAAACGAAGGAAGAACAGCTAAATCTAATCACGTTGAGTGGAATGTATTTCTCCAATCCCCATTGCACAACGAATGACGGTAATGCTGTCATGTTACACTTTAAATAATTGTGTTTTGGTCAGGACCAGAAAATTTCATTAAACTTATAATTTACCATCATCT
>BLKR01007858.1:0-30041 GCA_011170035.1 Teleogryllus occipitalis
TAACTTATTAGTTGAAATCAACGAAAAATGCATAAAAAATAAATAAAAATGGGCCATTTCGTTTTGTCATGCCATAAAATGAATTTCTATACTAAACGGCAATGCTCTAAAGTGAAAAAAAAGTGACATTAAAATCCGCTCCTAATGACACGGAGAAAAAAGAACAGTTGCAATATACCTGATCCATCATACTGTTACGATTCTAGGTGGTGAATTAAAAGTCTGGTATTATTTTAACAAAAACGTTTATTTTTGTTTCTTAACAGAATCGCTGAAAACACTTGATTATTTATTTACACTAAACTTTTCTTGATTATTTATTTACACTACGCTTCTCTTGATTATTAATTTATACTGTTCACTTCTCTTACACACTCGCACAGTCCTAAGCACTGGCCACAGTTCACTGCACTGATCACAGTTCGATGCACTGGTCACAGTCCACTGCACTAACCACAGTTCGATGCACTGACCACGGTTCACGTCACTGACCACAGCACGATGTACTGACCACGGCTCACGTCACTGAGCACAATCACTGCACTGCTATTCACCGCGATGCACAGTCTTCACAGTTCAGCTTCCACTGCGGACTTAGGACTGACTCGCGGTCGTCGGCTTCCGCGTATTTATACTCGGCGAGTACCGTCGAGAACTTTCCGGACCCCGCGAACGTTCTGAAATAATCTACTGCAGGAACCGCCGGCAGTTGACGCAACCCGTGCTCACAGGCAGCCCGTGGTGGCGCCGCCGGCAGATGACGCAATATTCGTTACAATACTGTAAGAATGGAACGCATGATAATATAGGCCCAACCAGGTTCACTGTTCCTGTTTCGTGACTGAGATTGTTGGAACGAAAAGTTGCATCGTGAAGAGACCCTTGTTGCACCTCTCTGAATTCATCTTGTCAGAAGTGCACGGATAGGAGCTGCAGAGCCCAAGCAACCTTGTTGGAAGAGTTGACTATCTACTCAGCGTAAGCGAGCAACACAGGTTGCAGGAACCAGCCTACCGTCATGACGTATCCGGATGAAACTGATAGAAGGTGCCGGCCTTCCAAGTCGGCGTACAGAGCTAAACTGATTGAAGGAGTGAGCTGTCCGTGTTGCGTTATTTAAGCATTCATTATTGGTTCTACAAGTTAATAAGCGTTGTCGGGTGTGGGAATGGGTTATGCGTAGTACTTGCTAATAATAGAATATTCATTATTTATTTTTGAACCAACTAGAGATATGTATGTTTATCTACACAAACAGACCCGTACAAATGAAATAATTGCATAAAAATTACGCATTTAGTGATAATTAAATTTCACAATAAATTACACAAAAAGCCTCAAAAGCCTTTAAATTTTACAGTCTGATTGTTATTACAGTAGATTTATATACATCTATAATGCCTGTATTGTGTTGAATAAAAGAAGTTATATATTGTAGGTCATTACTAGACATCGGATGTTTAGGCACTAAAAACTCGTCTTTTAGGCGCCTAAAAGGGCACTGAGAAAGTCAAGAATATGGAAAAAAAGGCACTGTCATGAGTTATACACAATAAATGGAAAAATTGTAATTTTTGTCTATATTATTTTGTAAACTTAAATGCACAGTCCGTACATATTAATGTAAAACTAGATTTACATATTTACAACTCTTCTACATTTCATTCTTAATAGTTTCCATTAGCTAGTAATATTTACACGTTACCAGTAACTTTTCAAAGATCACAATTTCAAATTTGCGATGACTGGGAGACAATATCAGTTTGAATGCGGAGAAGGATATCTGAACGATGTGACTGGCAAATATTTTAGCAGTCCAATACTAGCGACACTGAAACCTTCTGGGAATTTATATTTATTTCAACTTACATTTTCGGTTCCCTCGGTGTATTGTCAATCGTCCATTTTCTCAGATCATGGTTGGTATTTATGAAATAGGGAAATGGAGAAAAATCAATTGGTATACTTTCAGGAATTCTCTCGTAATTTTAAATTTTAAGACGTGAATTGAAGGTTTCGTAATGAATGGTCACGTTGGACCATCGCCGATTTTCCGATATCTTAGCATTGTATATGAATATATTAAATAAAAGGCAAAAAAATTCTTGAAAAAGGTATTTATGCAAAAAATTGGCATTTATGCTAAAATAAACAAAAATAAGCATTATAAAACTTTGTCATATGTCATCATTTGTCATGATTCGTGAAGATTTATTACCAGCCTTTAAATAAGATCTCTAGAAATAATTGGCATTTCCCTAAACATCCGATGTCTAGTCATTACATATACATTACATTATGTTATATACAGTGCATAATATAATGTAATGTACATTATATATAATGAATATTCTAAAACAGCAGGTACCTAGAAATAAAATATTAGAATTAAACATTAAAATATTTATTTAGTAAAGATTGATGTACACACTTAATTATTTGTGTGTTCAGGTGGATTAAATACACAAGGAGATTAAGAACGTGTTTAGGGACATCAGTAATTATTGAAATAATTACTGAAAAGCTACTTTAAAACTGTTTTACAAATACATATAAATAGCAAATTTTATGTCTGATCCGAAAAAAAAATTAATTCACATTTTTTTTATAAAAAGGCCAAGATTTATTTAAATTATGGTTAAATGAGAAGCTGAAAATTATTTTCGAATGTATTTTTTGTTTATTTCTTTTAAACTTTCATATTACAAATTTAATATTCTTGTTTTATGTTTATATTAATTTTTGTTATAAAAGGTTCAATTCTATTAGTCCCTTCATTATACTTAGGATTCTTGCATTCACTAGTACAAAATTCATCTATATAGAATTAACACTTAGTTTACAATTTTAATGAATTTATAAATAGTTTATATACTATTAAAATTAAAAAAGCATATGGAAGAAATCACCAACATAAATCATATTTTATATTTTTTACTTATGTTATTTCAATTTCTGTAATCTAAATGAACAAACATATGCTAAAAATCAAATCAAATTTGTTAAATTAATTTAAAAACTGAAATCAAAATATATAATTCTGCCCAGCATTGATTTACATGCTGTGTCTGCAATTTGAATCAATCTTATTTCTTAGAAACCACTTTGCCAATTTGACAATGTATAAGCTCATTATTGAGCTGCATTTAGAAATCCTACACTCCCAACATGTTAATGTCATAACTGAACTATTGTTATCACCTGAATGCAACAAAAAAAATAGTTGAGAAGAATGTGCACTCAACAACGAATAAATGTAGTGAGAGGTCAGGGTAGTTATAGTATTGTGTAAGGAGGGAGAAGACGCATCACTTTAGTATGGGACAAAATTATTGGCCTAAATATTTGGCATATGAATGCAAGTTTTAGCATTTTAAGGGCACGAGAATTATGTCTGGCGATATTGATTTGTTTTATTTCAAAAGTAAAATATTATGTTCACTTGGCTGGGGAAATGTTTCTGAAAATTATCAACACAATCTTGAGATATTTTGTTTGTTAATTTTGAAGATGAAAAATAGCCAAAATCATTGCATGTTTGAGAATGCAATGATATCCTTACTATAAGCCACAAACAGCAATCTGATGAGAACCCTAATTTATGAAAAACTTGAAAACTTTTTTTCCTTGGACAGCAAAGTAAAAATTAATAGTCTTTCAAAAGGACATTACAGATTGTCATACTCCATGAACTTGATTCAGAATTCTAGTTGTAAATCAATGTCCTGAAAAACCAGCATTCTGGAGTTAATGACACTTTTTTAGTGGGAATGAGAATTTTTTTTTTATGATTCGTACTTTGTCATTCTGAGAGCACAACTTCATAGTGCACATTGAAACTAGGACAGAAATATAACTTGAGTTATATTACCTAATGAGAATTTTAAAATAACTTGCCTGGTCTAAAATGATACACACTAAAAAACTGAACCATTAATATATAAACATTTTGTGAATGTTAAATATGAATGAAATCACAAAAGTCCATGGTGCTTGCAAAATTAGCAATATGTGTGTTGGCATCACCTTCAAATACATGTTCATGATCTTGTCATAGAATGCAATAGCCATTTAGAATTAACAATATCCATGAATATCTGCATCAATGGACCATCACCTGTTTCAATGACCAATTTCCATGACTTCGTGTGCCAAAAACTACCTGAAAAATAAAATTAATACAATTTATACAATAGTATTTGAAAATATAATTAAAGTATTAATTGTTGAAAAATAAAAAAAATTAAAAGTAGTAAGTGTTTTACAGTTTTTTGTTTTTTTTTAAGGAATGCATTATTGTTTTGTCCAATTATTTACTGAAAATGATAGAGTTTAGTCTCAATTTAAATATGGTAAACAAAATTCTGTACACTTATAACATATACTACACCACAATTAATTCTACAGTTTCTAATTGCCATTAATGACACTTCAGTCTATAATAAAATTATTTCAATGAATTGGCTTCATAGTAAATATTATTCTTTTACATTTTAATACAAATTTGCAATGCATAATAGAGTATTAAAAGCTAATCAAATAACTTCAAATTTTTTTAATAGGTACTTATTCGACAATTAAAATAAGCATAAATGAAAGCAATATAATGAGTTTGGAAGCCAAGCTCTCTATAACCACTAAATATTAGAATTTTAACTACTGGTACTGGTTTCGTAGATTTTAAGTCACAAAGAACGGGATACATTACTTTAGAGATGGGCACACACAAACAATTAACATCCATTGTGAAACATAGTTTTTCTTACCCAAGAAACGGAAAAACGACCAATACTTTTTGTGTGGCCCAGGTGCTGCATACCTATGTGCTCGAAGTGAGGCACTCCTCAGTCGAAGTCCAAGGCCTTAGAAGAGGGCCCCATGGAACGGACTAAGCAGAGCTGTGGCGGAGAGTCATTTACAAACGGAGGGAAAGAGGCACCATGTTGGTGGTCGTTATGAACACTGTGCTATTGAACAATATTAGCATATTTGAAATTGATTAAGAAAACTCATGTATAGACAATTTTGTGTTGAGATATGCACGCCTTTCAAAATTGTGCATAACTGCTTTTGCAGGAAGATCAGGCATTGAAAACTCTAATGCAAAAACGTAATAAGCCCGAAAAATTATTTTTCTTGGCCTTTACAACTATTCTTGTGTACTTGAGTACCACTCGTGGCTCAGGTCGTCGCTTGTCTTTCTCCAAAGCGGTCTGGTTCCATTCCCGGACAATCTCGTGTGAAATTTGTTGTGACAAACCGAGTTTAAGCCAACCCCTGTCCTGGTTCCTTCCCAATCCTGGCCACTGGGTGGTGACGCAGGAGCGCGTGTAAGTCCCTGGATACAGAGAGTAGCGCATTCCGTTGCGCCACCGGTGCCGCCATTTTATAACCAGTTGAACAAAACGGTATTGTGAGTAAGTTACGAACCACCAATCTGCCAAAAAACAATGATAATATACTGGAAATTCCTCATAATGCCTTCGATTGTTATCATTCCTCAACTCCTGAATGCTGCCTGTAGAAATTATTATTACATGTAATACATTAAAGATATCGTCTGCCTACCATTGCCCCACAAATGTAAATATTGCATAAAACCTTAGTGCACAAAAATAGGTATATGTGTGTTTGCTCGAGGATTACCGAATGTTTTCCACGCTGGATCATTTTCATGCCAACAAAACTTGGCAAACCGGATGCTGTATATTAAGTTTTGTTTAAAGTAAATGTTCCCAGTGATTGAAAACGAAAAGCAAACCGCTGGGATACGACACCCCTAAAGGGGGGGATGAGAAGGGAGTGACATTCACCAACAAAATCATTATGCAACGCGCAATGCATATACCAGCTGAAATGGGGACATAAAGCGAACATAATAACTATTAGAGGATGTCAAAGGAAATAGTACCATGTGTAGGCATGGACGCAATAAATAGAAATTGCTCTATCACGTAAGTTGTAACGTATAATAAACCATTCACGTGATGACTCTGATCGTTCTTTTGAGAATCCTTATCCTTCGTAACGCTGGTGACGGAGGAGGCGCGCTCTCTCAATTTGAATCAGTGAAAAGCCACTGATTGACAGTGACTATGCACTGATTGTGGTAGTTAAAATCCGACCACCGACAATCAGTGAACTGAACTGAATGAATCAGTGAAAATCGGGACCACTTTTTGAATCAGTGAAACATCACTGCTTGAATCAGTGAAACTACACTGCTTGAATCAGTGAAATATTGCATTGCTATCCCAGCAGTGGCGGCTCGCGCTTAGGTTGCACAACCCCCAGAAAATGAAAAGGATCTCGTATCTTAGGAATATACATTTTCCTTTTAAAACATTCATTATTGAAGATATTGCAGCAATATCGATGTATATGAAATCATTTTGAAACGAAAGGGCGTCCAAATGGCGCTCTCTCCGGTGTCTGGTGCCTTGTCAGGAATTGCACCACGCTCTTGGTTCTATTAATGAAGTTATTGTTTTTACTCCTTAGTCCTTCGATTTAACACGGGGAAGATAGAGCTTTTTGGTTGGGCAACCACACAGCTGGCGCGTTGCGTAGATACTGCCTTTTTAAGTGAGATAGGTGAATACAGTCTTTATTTAAACCAATGAAAAACATACAACAGAAGAAAACCATGTTCAGGAACTTTTCAAAACTCACTACGGAGAAAAATTGGCCTGCAGTTAACACTCTTTATTTTATGTACATATTATTGACATTTTGGTGACAATACAACAAATTATGAAAAGAAAGTTGGGAAGAAAGTAGTGAAAGAATTATAATCCTCTTATAATTTAAATGTGTATAAATACATTTCAATGGATTTTTATGTGAATTTTACAATAAAAATAAATAGAGAACATTAAATGTCAAAATTTTTAAAGTAAAAATACAAATAAACATTTGATATTATTACAAGTATTTGGCAAGTTTTAGGGCAACTTAATCAGCTTCCTCTGCTAATTATAATTTTCATAATTAAAATCGGCAGCATTGCCAAGCTTAAAATTGGAAATGTTAACAGCACTGCATGCCTTTGTTTATATGTATACACATGTATATATACACATATATATGTGTATAAAGAAAACAAAGACTATTGTGTGTCGTTTCCTAAAAATTTGAATCTGCCATGCTACCGAACAAATGACTGATACCTGACACCGCAATGGAGGCACCTGGCCACTGATTTCAAAGACAGGAATACAATTGATGAATGATGGCATGTGTCAAGAAGAGCAAGTTCTAAGCTATTAATTCACTTGAGGTAAAAACTTTAAATGGCTTACCAGATGAACTCCAAAACACAAATCTTCACAAGGAGCTAATTACAACACAAATATTTGGTAAGGTAAGAAATACTTTAAAAAAAGAGACATCAAAGTCTGGATTTCTTTATCAGAAAATCTATCAAAAGTATATTTGGATGAAGAGGAAAATTTGCAATTTTACAACTACTACATAGAAGAGATTACAGAGGAAAAAGTTGAAAAATCTACCCGAGTACCTCAGATGAAACAATTGAGAAACTTTTAAAGAAAGTTTTAGAAGATAAGCAACAAATATCTGAAGTAAAAAATTTGAGAAAAATTGTCAATGATTTTATTAATACTAGTGAGAACCCGTCAAAATTTGACGGTGAGATCTTAGATAAATGTAAAATACTGTGCCCAGACTAATGTTCACAATATGTTGCATTGTTTGGATCTTCGGGTTATAACGAAGAAATTCTGTGATGTGTAGTTCCCAAAATTTTGAACACGTATGGTCCATGACCAGGTGGCAATGCAAAATGGCCCACATATTCCAATAATACACGATATGACACAAAAGAAAGAGCACTATTATACTGACGGATATTGAATTGCTGTAATTAAATTAATTATTATCAATAGATTTTACATAAAAATGTTTATTTGTTTACCATGTTGATTTGGAGGTTATGTTGTCCATCTATATTATTTCTAAAGTTTTTTGATGTGTCATTTGATTACTTCTGGCATATTGCTTGAAGGTAAACTTACTTTCCAATTTAAGCAACACAGAGTAAACACGTTTGCAGAATTTCTCTCGCATGGGAAGTACAAAGCAGAACAAAACTGACATTTTCTGCGCCGACTTTCTCATTCTCTGCGTCCAGTGTACGTTTGCTTCTTTGGGAGCGCGTGGACAACTATTCGGAATTCGACATAACCTGTGAACAACTTCACTACTTCAGTACAACTGAGCAAAACCCACTGTCCGAATGTTCTCTAAAAAATACATCACAAAAGCAAATACATGCAAACTGTCAAAGCCACAATGCAATTATTACACTGAAACAAAACCGTGACGAATTGTAAACAAATCTCAACAATCAAAACATAACATCAAGCAGCTTGGACTCACATCTAGCGTTTCATATAATCGATTTTGAAACAGCATTTTTGAAGAAAACAATTGACTACTGATAAGCGTAGTATTAAAGAATGATTTAATTAATTAATTTACACCGTAAATGTTGGTGAATCAACACAATCCCTGATAACACATCTAGGGATCACATTCTTTCATTTAAAGGAAAAAATATTACAATCAATTCAGTAGAAGCTCCAAACGAAGCCATGGCAGAATGCTTTATTTTTTTAAATATATAGATAGATATTTAATGGAAGAAACTCAAACGCATGCCAATGGATAAACGAGTTTGAAAAAGAGTGTGAACGCTGTTTTGTGGAAGAGAAATTCTAAAATTTTCCCTTGACAATGCAAGCGCAGATTGGTACTCAAGTATGATTTTGAAAAATACAGTAGAATCAGAATGGAACAATTGGAAAAAGAACGCACGCATAAAAGAAATCGGAGCTGTACTAAACCAAGGACAAAAATGGGGATAATAAGCCAGTCGCATATTTTTTGAAAAAGTGAGTGAAGCTCAAAAGGAAAAAAAAAGCAATTTACCTTGAGTGCTTGGCAATAAAAAAGGTTGTGATATATTGGCAACATTGGTTACTTGGAAGAGAAGTTTTGGTACACTCCAATCATAAACCTTTAAAATATTTAAATATAAAAGCAATAACAGATTAAGAACTGGGTGATTTGACATACTATCTGTCCCAATACAATTTTAAAGTTAAATATAATCCTAGAAAATTAAACCAAGAGGCAGACTGTTTAAACAGGCATCCAGTTCTAGAGCCTGATGAAAATTCAGATGACATATTAAAAATAGTAGACCTAGTGAAATTAGAAGACATAAAAAAGGATCAAAGAAGATGCACAAAACTACAAAACAATAAGAAAAAACTAATATTCTAAAATTAAATTTATTATAAAAATTTCAAAGAAGAGAAAAACTCTCATTATCAGAAGAATTTAGTAAAATATTACTAAAATATGTACACAATACTTATTGTCACCTGGGAAGAGCGCAGGTGATAAATAAAGTAACACCATTCTTTACAGCGAAAAATATAAACATAAACATAGAGAAGATTTGTGAAACTTGTGACATCTACTTAAAGAATAAATCATGAAGAAAATCATAACATGGATTAATGTCACACCTAGGTTGAGCAATGTACCCATTCAAGATAGTTTCTATAGATACCATCGGAGGTTATGGAGGATCCCGGTCAACAAAAAAATACCTACACCTACTGGTCGACCATTTCACAAGATATGCTTATATTTTAACATCAAAAAATCAAAACGCTGATGACTTCATAAAACTAACTGAGGAAGTAACAAAATACCATTATGTCCAGATGGTACTAACAGATCAATATCCAGGAATAAATTCGAAAGAATTAAAACAATTCAAAGTAAAGAAAAAAATAAAATTGATTTTCACTGCCATAGATGCGCCTTTCTCCAATGGTCTCAATGAAAGATTAAACCAGACTTTAGTGAATAAAATAAGATGTATTATGAATGAAACTAACAAAGAGGCTGCTATTGCTATGGACAACTATTGTGAAAAAAGCTGTGGAGAAATACCAGACAGAGCATACAGTGACAAAATTCTCAACAAAATACTTGCTAGAGGGTAAAACCATAAATATCCTACCGCATGAATTAAAAATAAAATGCACAGCCGAAGATTTAGAAAGAGAGAGGAAAATAGCACTCAAGAATACAATAAAACTTCATAATGCCAACAAAAAAATATTCAACCTACACAGGAGACAAATTGAATTAAAAAGGGAGATCTTGTGTACATAGAACATGAAAATCACCTGAATAGGAAGAAATTAGATGAATTGAGAATTGGGCCATCCTCGATATTGGGAAAATCTTAAAGTCAATCTATGAAGTCAATACCGGACACAGAACCAAAGAATCAAATTTCTATGATATAACAAAACTAACTCCAATGGTAGAAGGTTATGATAATTGAACAATTGCAAAAGCATTGTTCATTTCCCAGAAGGGGGGGTTTATTACAGAAACCCAAATGAGTTTTTATTTCAAATGAAATATTTGAAGGATATAATCATTATATACTGCTAAAAATGAAAAAAATTGCTAATGATGTTGAGTATGCCAAATTTGTTGTAAATATTAATTTAAACAGTAAGTTAAATGCTGCAATGGGTGAAGGAATATTTTATTATTATTATTATTATTATTATTATTATTATTATTATTATTATTATTATTATTATTATTATTAGGGCAGATGTTAAAACCAACCATCACCCTGAACAAAACACGAATAGTTTTTCTATCCTTTCACCCATATCAAATATTGCTGGACATTTTTCTTGAAGGTTTTTCTCCTTTCCAATTCCTCCAGATGCAAATTAGAGCCCTCCTAAAACAGAAAAAAGATAGGTCAAGAAGTTATGCAAGGAAAAAATGGTTACTTTAGTTTCAGATTACATACAAGATCATACTAACTGGCAGAATTATTATGAGGTCTGGATTGGGAACCTCAGGAATGGCTTTGATGTACCTTCTGCACTCCCACTCCTCTGCCAAACTAGCCTTGCCATGTAAATGAGTAAAATATAATGTGTTTAGTGACTAAGGAAAGCAAGGAACACTGATCAAAATAAATCAGTATTACAGCCGTCTTTGGCAAATTAAAATACCTTTCAAAATATTCACATTGTTAGAGTCCCCAGTTAGCTCCAGCACTTTCTCTTACTCTTCTTCAAAACTCCACTCCTGGACTGGTGTCAAACTAAATTGGAAAAACCAAAGAATGAGTTATTAGTTTGCTGGCATGCCCGGCTCTGCTGTGGTGTAATCGAGAGCATTTTGGACTTTTTACAAATTTCATAAACGAAATTATCCATTGCACGTCAGATATTTCACACTGTATCACCAAACAGTTACATTAAAACTCTTTAAGTTACATAAGAAGTTTCCAATTTTATAACAAAAACAAATACGTGATATTAACGTGTTCATAACCTATTTCTTAGTATGGACAAATGCTCATAAAATAAAACGTCTCACAGTTATCAACAAGACGAGTCACAGAAAAGCGAAAACTACTTACCTAATGCAATTAAAACAATCTTCAGACACAGGTCAGTTTTCTCGCAGGAAACCTCTATTCCACTGGCTCCGCCGTGCGATTTTGCATACATTCACAACACAGCACGTGAATGACTGGACCAGTCGGCATAGTCATTAGTATACTCTCTGGGTATAGTGGCGCGGCCAACTGACAACCAATGAAATGCTGGCGGTCATTTTGAAAAGGTTCACGTATTCACTGATTGTCAGCAAAACTACACATTTCGACTGAAGATATCAGTGACTTTGCTCTCACTGATTGAATCAGCGACAATTTCACTGATTCATATTCAGAGAGCGTGCGCCGACCTGTGAAAGAGGTGTGAGAGTGTTGTTGGCGCATGCGCAGGAGGCTGCTGCTGGCGCCGCTGCAGGAGGAGAACGCGGGCGGAGCCTGGCAGGAGTTCCTCAGGGGCCTGATGGAGAACGCCTTCTTCTTCTCCTGCGACGTAGGCGGAGGCGGCTGCTGGGCAGTGAGTGCTCGCCCGGCGGCAGGGGCGTCTCGCAGAACGATGCTCTTCATCGCCAGACGGAGCCACTGGCGTCGTGAGGTTCCGGAGTATGACGTTGCTATTCGCGTTACTAACGGACCCCGGGCGCCCTACGGGCCCGAGACATCGCTTTTCCTTCGTCTCACATCTGCGTACAGCATCTCCACTTCCCCCTCTCTATCCCTCCTCTGCATTCCTTTTGTTACTCTTCCTGTCCCTTCCCACGGCCTCTCCTCTGTGCTCATTCCATCTCTTTGACTTCCCTCATTTGAGTATATGGAGAAGTCCTCAACGCAGCTGTACTGGCTTTTGTGTTTACAATCGGAATCTTCTTTCATGTTCAGTTTTATGAATGAAGTTTCTATCAGTTGTAATTTTACGTTCTACTTTCTGCCTGATGCGGTCACAACTCGTTCACGAAACTTTGCAGCCACCTATATTCCACATTAAACTGGGTATTTAATAAGTATTAAGGTTTGCATGTCTATAATCGTGTTGGAAACCAATCGTTTTAAAATTTTAATACAGTGGTTAAGTGTGCGCTGGTTCCCCCACCCTAGTTCCGGGCTTGGTAGAACTCTGCGACGTATATAATATCTAAGTGATGTGAAACACTTGCTTAATGTGGGAAATATTTACTTCCTGCAATAACTTCACTGTCCGAGACATACAAAGACGAGGGCATATATAAAGAGTCTTTAGAATTCTTGTCCAATTCTTGACAAGTGTTGCTTTAATTTAGGAAACAAGTGAAAGTCATTCGGTGCAAGGTGAGGGCTGTAGGGAGCATGTCCAACGAGAACGCAGTCAAATTTGTGGATGAAATCCTTGGTTTGGCGAGAGACGTGCGGGCGCGCATTGTCGTGGTGCAGTCTAACGCCTTTTGTCAGTCTTCTTCTCCGACGATTTTGGATGGCTCTGGTCTGACAATATTTTTCGAATTTATTGAGGTCCCCCGAGTCATGAACTCGACAAGCAGGACGCCCTTGCGGTCCCCAAAGACCGTACCCATCACTTTACCTGCGGACAGCGTCTGCTTGAACTTCTTTGGTTTAGGCGATCCGGTATGGCGCCATTGTCGCGATTGTTGTTTTGTATCCCGAGTGACGTAATGACACCACTTTCATCCCCATCCCCTCCCTACACCGTTTGCGGACGTGTTGAAAGCTGATACACGCTTCCCCATAAACTTCACACATCTGCCTATGAATATCAAATGGTAACTTTTAGCGTGAAAAAATCGGATAACAACACGAACTTCGCACCTGGCGGTGACGGCGATCGGGGGCTATTGTAAGGCTATAAATTATTTACACTTTTATGATATCACTTTTCTTTTAAAAAATATTATTATATTACATTTATTCTTTATATTTTTTATTATTTTTGTATTAAACATATTGTATTAAACTTAAGATAAAGTGTGAGTGTGTGTGAATATGAATACGTGAAACATATATTGTGGGAAATATTTACATCCCGCAATAATTTCACTGTCCCAATTTAAACATATGTACACACACAAACACACACACACGCGCGCGCGCGCGCGCGCGCGCGCGTGTGTGTGTGTGTGTGTGTGTGTTTGTTTGTGTGTGTACATATGTATAGATGTAGATATATCCTGATGTGAAACATGTATTGTCGGATATATTTACTTCCTGCAATAATTTCACTGTAAGGGTAAGGGTAAACATTTAGGGAATAACATGTAAATGGTAAAATACCTGGTGATTTAAGGAAACTGAAAAATATTAAACTCAAATTGTAACATTAATTTAGAGAAAGACTGTAAGGGCCGACGAGCAACAAACAACGTTGTGTACAATTATAAGAAGTGAGTGTGTCATAATCGCACAAATAGTTGTTCCTTTGTGAATTCATTGGTTCAATTGTTTTGTAATTGTTTATGGCCAGGGTACAAAAAAAGGACCCGAATGCTGCAAGAAAACACTCTTCTTTCATGTGCTCATCCCCCACTATTTTCCTTTTGTAGCCCCAGTAAAGATATGGGTAACTGTTGAAAAGATATCAGCCCTCTTTTTCGTGTATTGAGTCACGTGTCACTAACATCTGCTGCAAAGTTAAGAGAATTTGTGGGAGATTTACCCCCATATAGTCTATTGACCTGTAGATGTATTTACGTCGGAGAAAAGATAACATCTTGAGGGTAATTTCTAGTAAAGGTAAAAGTTTTGTGTCATTGCCACTAATCCTGTAAATAAAGTGAGAGCTGATATGAAAGATTGTAAATTGTATTTGTATTTAGGCTTAAGAAATGATTATTTCGACTGTGTAAATTAACTCAACCGAAGATACTCCTGGATGCCTGAATCAAGAAGATTTGTAATAATTTTGTGAATATTTATCTTTCCTAAAATTTCCAAAGGCGGAATAAATGTACATTGTTTTTTCCATTCTGAGCATTTTTGTAGTTATATCTAGATACCTTATCATCCTTCCTGAATCACCCATGTTATCGTTTGTGTGTGGTTCACATGATTCACGTATATATAGACAGTGAGAGGAGGCAGAGATTGATGCAGACAGACACAGAGGGAGAGAGAGGGAGGGAGAGAGAGAGAGGGGGAGAGAGAGAGAAAGAGAGAGAGAGAAAGAGAGAGCGAGAAAGAGAGAGCGAGAAAGAGAGAGAGCGAGAAAGAGAGCGAGAGAGAGAGAGCGAGAGCGAGAAAGAGAGAGAGCGAGAAAGAGAGAGAGAGCGAGAAAGAGAGAGAGAAAGAGAAAGAAAACGCGTAGAGTGTGTTTCCTTTTTTGTTTTTCATTTGTAGCTTTTGAAACTTAAGATTAAATCTAATTAAACTAGGGAGTGCCATTTAAAACAAAAAATGAAATTAACTTAGGGCAATCAGGTTACACCTTCATAAAAAAAGCCTAAATTCATTATTAGGTAAATGGCCATGATAATTGGACTTTTTAATCATAAAATGGTTTACACTACATCGATCAATTATTCAGCCATTTTATTACAATGATTATTTTCTACTAACCTCAATGACCTTGGAACACTACTTCATCTTTAGAGTTGACTTGATATAGTAGAAACATCTTTAAGATCTTTTTCTTTCTTCGTTCTTCAGTAATACCAACTTAGATTGTTGATCTTTGTTCGTTTATCAGGAGCTCCTGATGGCATAGCATTAACAATTAACGTAAGATTTTGACTCTTACCACTAACATTTACCCTCTGGAAGAATGCGTAAAAATGGAGCAGGGATCAGAAGATTAGAATATCCTATTCTCATTTATCTACAGGAAACATATGTTCTGGTGCATCAGTTAATTTAGCTGTTTTTCACTGGGTTAAACAGATATTTCCTCCATTTTAGGAGTGGTAAATTAGTATGCTCATCTTTATTATTCGCAATATGATAATCTCTCTCAAGATAGATCAGCATCACGAACATTTATTTACAATATAATTTCACTTTAAATCAGGAAAAATCATTTTAATTTCAAGATATTCCATAAAATCAGGACATTCTTGGAAATGAGATTGCAGATCTTAAGTTAAAGGAGCAACTAGAGGTGAACTCCATAGTCATCTATGTACGTGAGACATTTTTATGCTTCTAGCTACTTGGAAACTTACAAATGTTAAACTGATTCTTTAAGTGACTCAAGAACCAATTGTGATCTCAACACTCAGAATAGGCCACAAACACCTGGTAGAAAAACCCCAGAACCCTTATCTGTATCTTGTAACACACGATTCTCTGTGCAACTAATTGTTTATGATTGTATGAATTACTGCCAACAGAGACAAGTTTATCTAGGGGAAGAAGATTTCAAGAAAATCCTACTTTTATCACGTTTTCAAGAAAAGTTCATTCAGGTTGGTAAAGCATTAATTTTTGACAATTGGTATAATACTTTAATATTTTAATGAAAAATACTTAATTTTACTGTTTACTGGCTGTAAGACACTATTGTAAAGAGAATTAAAACACAATGAACGAATTGTGAAAACTTAATAGAATAGAAACTACACAAGATGTTCATAAAAAGGATGTTGGACTTTTAAGTAAAATGTATGCAAATAGCCGGGCTAAAATAGAGACTGAGATAGAAGGACTAATATTCAAACTGCAAAGTGGTGTTCGCCAAGGAGAGCCGTAATCATCGGCTATTTTCGTAAGTACTAGAATCCGTTTTTGGAATCATTAAAAACGGATACGGCCTAAACAAATGGAAGAAAATCGAAGTCTAATATTCTATGTTCTTAATGAGATATTTGGTCAGTGCAACAATTTAGGTTTCCAATTGATCACTGCGAAGGCTAAAATTAGGACAAACTGGACAGCAATTCACATCAGTAGGAGGCGGATTCTAATGATGTCATTTTTTTCACTTTGGAACAATGCCTAGATGTATAGAAATTAATTTTATGTTATGACAAAAGGAAATGACCTTGTTTTTGCATTTTTCGTCGATTTCGACTTTTTTTCACCTTTTTACGCCTTTTTAATTCATTTTTCAATGATTTCTTCAATTTGAATGGTACTTCTAACTATATTTTCAAGATTCAACAAATGCCCACTACAGAATTCCTGAGTAGCCTTCTCGATTTCTTCGCTCATGTGTCGTGATATTCGACGTTGTGAGCACTAAGGTTTCTTTGACTTCTAGCGTTGCACTTCGCCCGATTTCGCGAGAAATTCAGGCTCTGATTTTTTTGTAAAGAACAGTCCGAACCAACGTTTGTAAGCCGAGTTCACTTGAACAAAAGGAAGAAGTCTCTTACATCAGTAACAAATTCAACAGATTTAGTTGTTCATCGGAAGTGGTTTGCGATCAAATTTGTACGTCATTTTTCTTTGTTTTTAGGGCATTTAAAAACCCCTTTAAGAGCATTTTATTGATGATATTTGACGATGTTTTAGGTCATCAAAATCTGCCCAATACTCATCACTATAAATAAAGGCCCATTCACAATGCAAACATAAGCATAAGCATGGCGTTAACATAAAAGTTAGGACTACGTCTACAAGTGGACTCATTCACAATGCGTTCGCATAAGCATAACACGTAAGACGTTAACTTAAGAGCTTGCAAGCTTCAAGCTTCTGTGCTATGCTTATGTCAGACATAAGGAATGAGCCAATCACAGTTCGTTAACTCAAAATCGAGTATCGAAGTCGATAGGCGAACTATTCGTGTCGATTCGTGTGCTGCGTCTCATAGCCAATAGAAACTCTTATTTTGCCTGTGTTTATGTTCGACATTGTGAATACGCCAACTCTTCGCTTGTGCTAATGTCTATGTCTATGTGTTATGCTTATGTTTGTGATTGCATTGTGAATGGGCCTTAACAGTACTACATTAGACTACGTTGAAGAATACGTGTATTTGCGACAAGTAGTATAATTCCAAAACAGACAAGGAAAGGAAATTAATACTCGGATCGCTAACGCATGGTGATTGTTAGTGATTCCGGGCGCGTCAACGTCTAGGGTCATTAGTCCCGTAACTGTAGTGCATATTGTTCTCGGGACTTGGCTGTGTTCTTCCCCCGCTGGTTGACGAGATCCGGCGCCGACATACCGTCGGCTAACTGTTTTCCCCAACCAAGTATTTCTTACCAACGGGGCACCGCCCCAGCCGGGACAAGCGTTTAACCTCCCGGCGTGTGTGGGAGTGTAGTGCATGTTAGTGTAAGTGTGTGTAAGGAGAGAGGATAGGACTAGGAAGAGGTAGGAAAGATCGCGCGCTTATATGTGTGCGTGTGTGTGTATCCCTGACGTCCGCGACCTCATTTCGTTTTCTAAAATGGAGCTTTTGTTGCAGAAAACCTTTTCTTTCACACTCCCTTTTCAGAAGGTCATAAATACGCATCCACGTTAGGCCAGGCAAGGATCCGTCAGCACAACGGACGGCCCGGCCACGTGTCAAGAGCCATTACGCCCGCGCGTCACCCAGGAGAAATGTTTTTGTAAGCGAAATTTCGTGTATTATCTGACGTCCCTGAGCAGCGCCCTTCATTGTCAACCCCCTAGGCTTATTGAGTCCCCCCCTCTCGCGAACGCCACGTCCCGCGCACTGGCTTGCTACTAATCGCCAAGGAATTTTAGACGCGGCGCACTCGACATCTGCAATTCAATGACGGAAGAAAGGGCGCCAATGAACGCTCCCGGCCCGTGCCACCCCTTTGGACCTCCTCCCTTCAAGGACGAGGGTCACCAGTAGAGATGCATTAACGACCGTGGAAATCTTGTCGCACAAAAGTAATGTCGACCTGCTTCCGAGACGGGCATTCTGCAAGAGACGAAGCAAGGAACGCGACGGACAGCCAATCAGATGTATGAAAGAAAAGAAAATCCCAGAAGCTAGACCACGTGACGTCGGCGGCAGATCCGCGAGTCCCGCGTTGCGGAATTCCTCAAATTCGATAGGATGGAAGGATAAAAATGATGTGTGGACGAGGCCATGCGAAGTAGGAGCTCTTTGCTGAGAGCGACAGACAATTTTCTGACTTCGAAAAGAACAGACTATTTTCTGACGTAGGGCAGAGCAGACGAAATTGGGACTTTGAGCAGAACTAACGAGATCTTCCCCCCGTGAAGTTGGCTCCCAAAAAATTAAAACTTCCTATTTTCATGTGCATACGTTTGTCCACCGTTTGCCCACGTTTGCCCACACTTTAGAAAATTTTTACCAGCCTCCGCTCAAAACTTAGAGCAGAAAGAATTTTTTTCGGGCCAACGTCACACTTTTACGAAATAACAAGATTTTCCCTAAAATATTAAAGACACGAAAATTTGAAGTGCGCTTTCGGTTGTCCTTCGACTGACCACGTTTAATCACGAACTAGATTATTGTCACCACGTTTCCTCGAAGGTATCGGCGAAAAAAGTATTTCACGGCACCCAGAAAGCGTGAACTTGATCCGAATCAAATTCAAAAATGCAATTTCTTTGTGTGGATTCTTTTGTCTACCGTTTCACCACGTTTGTCCATCCTTTAGAAAATTTTTAACAGGCCCGGTTCAAGAATGATTGACAAAAAATGTTTTTCCCGCCATTTCTTCAAATGGACAAAATTGCAACAAAGAAAGAAAATTTTCGAACTTTTTGCATTCGATACTTTACCTCCTAATGACCCCTTTTCCACTTCCAGACGAGGTTTATGACCAACGGATCAACCAAAACATTTTTTTAAAAAGCCGTGAAGTTGGCGCGTAAAAAAATTGGAAAATTGGAAATTTTTTTTGGGTGGATTTGTTTGTCGATCGTTTGACCATCCTTTAGAAGATTTTTGTCAGGTCCGGTTCCAAAGTTGCTGCCAAAAACCTTTTTATCGATTCAAATAAAGACCAAGAAACACACGGAAATTTCGATATTTTACTGTTCCCTTCGTTTGTCCGTCTTTGGAAAACGAATCACTTAGAACACGGATATTACATTTAGTTAAAAATTACTCGAAATAGTTTTCCGCCACTTTTTGTAAACTAAAAAAAAAAACACGAAAAAACTACCCTGAAATTGTGAAAATCATCAATTGCATTCTTCTGCCCATTGTTTGATCACATTTGCCCAACCCTTAGAAAAATGTTACCTGCTTTTACAAATTAGAGCAAAAACAAATTTTCAAATTTTACGAAATTCCAAAATTTTGTCTAAAATATTAATACTGTAATTTGAGGTGAGCTTTCGTTTGTCCATCGTTTGACTACCTTTAATCACAAACTAGATTAAATTTACCGCGTTTCCTCTAGCAGATATTGGCGAAAAACGTATTTCCGGGCACCCAGAAAGCGTGAACTTGGCCCGAATCAAATTCAAAAATGCAATTTGTTTGTGTGGATATGTTTGTTCATCGTTTGACCACGTTTGCCAACCCTTTAGAAAATTTTTCCCAGGTTCCTTTTAAAAATTACAGCAAAAACAAAATTTGAACTTTCACGAAATTTAATAATTTTCTCTAAAATATTAAAAAATACCAAAATTTAAAGTGCGCTGTTGATTGTCCATCGTTTGACCACCTTTACTCACTAACTGCATTATTTTTACCACTTTCCTCTAGCAGATATTGGCGAAATACGTATTCCATGGCACCCAGAACGCGTGAATTTGGCCCGAATCTAATGGGAAAAAATGAATTTTTTTTGCGTAGATTAGTGTTTCCGTTGTTTGACCTCTTTTGAAAATTTTTGTACCAGCTACAGTTCAAACATTTTTGGCAAAAATAATTTTACCTCGATATTCGCCTCCTTACCTACAACTCCGCGTAAAGAAATAAAACAACTTATATTTTGGTCCATAACTGTGCGAGGACCTTACTACATCGTTTTAAAAGAAAAAATAAAAGCCCAACTATATCTTTAGATATTTGTGTCGACTCTTGGAACACACAACCGTTTTAAGAAAAATACCTTCTGCTCCTTAAACAGCACATACTTTCTCTCCTTTAGTAACGATTACGTCATACTATGTACTGCAATTTCTGTCCGAGATCAATGTGTAACATCTGTCATCATTTTTTTGTAAAACGCATTACAAATTCTAGAACATTAAGTGCAAAAACTAATTATTTTCATACAAACATCAACACCAATTCGACAATGAAAACTGCGTTTCATGCGGCTGTATCATGTCCCGTCAATGAAACGAACTTTTAAAATATCGAACTGCAATGTTGTGGCAAGGAGTGCCTTTGTCGCTTTCCAATCTGATATTTCTTCAAGTTTAGCACCTGGAGCGTGGGATATTAAAATTGACAAAATGGCGCAAAACTACTCACATTTTGAAAAATGTTCATGAACTTATTTAAAGACATTTCATTTAACTAAAACTGTTATAAAAATTGTTTCACTTTTGAAATGTTAATTTTTTGTTGTTTCAATACACGGAAATCGCCAAAATTGTTATTCTCCTTCGTTTGACTATCTTGGAAAAACTTTCGTCTATCACATTAAAATTGTTTACGACCTATGATTCAGTTCAGAAACTACTAATGTTTGAGTTCGTGTTGTGCACTAAATTGAAATGTTTTCAAATGGCAACTGCAAGCATGATTCTTTAGACATGACATTTTCAGTTGAATATCAACAATGTGTTGGCAGTTCGTCATGTAAGTCGAAATTGTCACTACGTACGAGACAATACTAAACAAAATTGTGCATTTAATTCTATGAAATTCAAACTGCCGAGTCGTGGCATTGCCATTCTTGTATTGTGATTACAAACAAACTCAGCAGCAATTACAAGAAAACTACTAAAGGTCTTGTTTCAAAAAATCTATAAAAGCGCATAGTATCTCGTTTTATATGCAATGGATTCGTATTAATCTTATTATAAATTGCAAATTGAATTCAACATACTCTTCAATTGTCTCGTTAAGTCGCTATTGAACAAAATAGGGTTTATTCGATATTTGTAACTGTACTTTTCTTTACTTAAGGAAAGCATTCTGAAGAATGAAAAATTCCTTTGTATCGCCGGCAATCGAGTTGTGCCTTATTCATATTGACATTTCAGAAAATTTTCTTCTAAAATAACGAAAACTACTGTGCATAAATATACAAAAAAAGTATATTGTGACGGACCGGCGATTCGGTCCTATTCTACAGTAAATTTGTATAAGGGGTCAGGTATTCTTTCTTGCGAATGGACTCTGAGTGCATGCACAAACAATGAAAAAATTACTTTTAATGTAAAAACACAGAGTGCTTTATTCCCAGAAAAGATAATAGATATTACAAAAACATCGTTCCATTGAATGTGTAGAAGGTAAACAAAATAATGGTTCGCATTAATAACTTTTTCACGATACTGACAAACATGAACAATTTTCTTACTAACTACGTAAATATTGCTAATGAACACTTTCTTTCTGTCTTAACTTTACACTTCATACTGTAAATGGGAGCTCCCTTTGCATGCACTGATTCATAATCACCTCGTTATTTCAATACTTACTCTATTTACAGACAATGTGTACCCTTCCAAAATACCCTTTCTATTCTCCACATCAAATTAGATTATTTATCATTACATGGCAAATTCCCTCATCTAATACCCCCTCTCACAATCGTCTACTCCCTTTCCCAACTCACTTGATTCTTTTACCGCCTAATAATAAGTTCCTTCTAGTAACAGTCTTACTGGTTTTGCTGCGTCTGGAATTCCTTCGAGCTCACCAACTCCGGATGCGCCGGCGCGATGTGACGAGTCGGGGCCGTTTCGCCCGCCACGTGGCCATGGCGCTTGCCCCCGCCGCTTCTACCCGGCCGCCGGTGCAAATCCCACGCCGCAGTCGTGCTTCGCCGGGCACGGCGATGTCCACTCGCCGCCAGGTCAGCAGCCGTCCTCATTTCCAGTTCTTCCAAATTCGTTTGTTAAGCCCGCCGATGCTGTATCGCTATGTTCGTTTCACTCATGCTGCCTTTGTCGTACACATGTCTATACACTCATCACTTTCCTCGCCTCACGCCGTTTAATCTTTACTGTATATCACTTAACTCGAGATCAATTAATAGTTCTTACTGTTTCTCATTGTTCTACGTTTCGATTTCTGCTCGATGTCATCGGATTCCTCTCAACTATTTTTCATCACCGCCATCATTAGCTTTCCGCACTACCGTCCGTTAACTCTTCCTCTTCGACTCCACCTTCCGACTGCCGTCGTTCCCACGATCCTCTCCTCAACTGTCGAAGTCTCGTACTTCGCGTTCGTTTCGTCTCGCTTGCCGCGGGACACTCTCTTGCTCGGCCGAGTCCGCCCGGAACGGCCGTCTCTACCGCGCTGTTTAAACCATGTTGGCACCCGCGTCTATGTTCAGAAACGCGGTGCGTTTCAATATAAAATGTGCATTTAATTCAAAATTGTGAGAAAAATTACTTAATTTTCAAAAATTGTACATTAACTTAATAATATCAATTTTTCGTAGAGACCAAAATTATCCTAAAGTTCTGAGTTGTATTTTTTATTTTTTTCTGAGTTAATTTGGTTTCTGTCTGTATGTGTACATAAGAAAGCATGTTAACTGTTTATCTTTGTACAGTCCTGTTTTTACTTTCTCGCTGCCGCTTACACAGTAGTGAAAACGTTATATAACGCTGCCCGAAGAAAGTGAATATTCTGCTGAAAAATCTCTTTTACAGGACCCTATTATCAAAACAGTGGATAAATCCAGTTGCCAAATTTGAGTACAAAAACCCTATTCCACACAAAATATTACACGGAAACTACACACATGTTCGAAATATTGTATATGACATTTCAAAATCTGTCTTTAAAGAATAGATTTCATTAAGGAAAAATATCAATCTTCATTGTTGTAGGAAGGCGCTAAAAATGTTTCAACTTTTCCCATTTTCGAATATTCAGATAGTGCAACGGAAATTTTTTTTCTTTAAGCTTCTTTAAAATTTGGAGTCATTTTGAGAAAAAATTGTAAATGTTGAGGCATCATGTAAAGAAATAAAAATCGAAATTTCCATTTTGCATTCAAGTGGCCGCGGTATCAGTCAGTGTCATGTTAGGCACATGAGCTATCAAACCATCCGAAAAACTGTGTGCTACCAATCCGAGAAGTCGTCGCATCCATCTACTTGAAGGCAGACCTCTGTATTTTTAGGTTTTAGGTTTATTTATCTTCGCACCAAAAGCCATAAAAGTTTATTACTTTTATGTGGTATTCACTGTTTATATGTTGTAAATCTGCTCAAGTGTAATCTCATGGCCATGAGAGGGCTTGAATAAAGAAGTCCCTTGTGAGCTTTTCATTTAATGTATCTTAGAATTTAGAACAACTTGGTAAAAGCACAGCACAGAAATCAACATAATTAAAATGACTTTTTATTTATTATGTATTACACTTTTATGCTGACTTTTGTGCAGTGCTATCAAACTGAGTTTTTAGGAATCACATGGATCAATATCTAGCTACTTAGATGGCTGAATAACATTTTCTAGGGCTAAGTATTTTAATATCTTCTGTCCTTTTATGCACATCTTTGTTTCGAGAAAAGGCTCCTAGATTGAGCCACTATAGAGCTTATTCTATGTTCGGCTTCATCACCAACTGGAAGTTGATCTATAGGCCATTCTTAATGTAAAGAATACTTCGTCGCAGTAGCGCCCCATTTCACTCGGAACGCTGATGGTTAGAAAATTCTATGTCACGCTTGATTGCCGTGAAGTAGTGCGACGCGGCTTGATATCTGAGAAAAGAAATTAATAAAAGGGCTGGCACGGACCGTTCTAATTGCCACTTCGTCACTCCTCCACTCACTCCTCTCCACTCCGCTCCGCTACGCTACGCTACGCAAAGCTACGCTACGCAAAGCTACGCTACGCTACGCTGGACGAGGCTGGATTAGACTGGACTATAATACACTACACTCCGCTACGCCGCTCTACACTTACACTACACTACACTGCACTCTTTTGGCGATGTATCTATATTTGTTTGGCATTATCTAGTAATTCTAAATTGGTTGAGTGAGTCCGGCTGCAGGGCCGTGAGACTGCATTGCGTTTTAAAGTTTATTTTAAATAGTGTTCTCATGCGCAATGCCCGGAATGGGTTTTCAACAGTTCCCTAGGGCCTTTTAATGTTTAAGTACATGGTTATGGATTCTTGATAGAATATAAGATTATGTGTGTTATATTGTTTGTTGACTAACCGATTGTTCACGTTTGCAGCAGTTTTTGAATGTTAAAGCAAGCTTGGAGTTGTAATACTCAGCGTCTTGTTCATTATTGTAAACCAGGTTCTGTGCATCCTTGCTAAAGTGTTCGTTTTTCGTTTTGTTTTTAAATGTTACAGCAATCCTGTTCCCAGTGTGGGATATCGTAGATGGGACGTTTGGGGTCCGTACTGCCAGTGGGTGGTGACCTTTGTGTAGGAGCCCGTCCATTGGCCCCGTTCGGGCAACACCGCTTAAGGTCACCAGGACCTGCGGTTTTTGAGTATCTGCTGCATACGTTATGGTGTGAGCAATCTGGCTAGGCAATACGTTGTGATGAGAATCCATAATAATGTTTCAGTGAAAAAGAGCTAAGAACAACTCAATAGATCAATGTTCTTTTGTATAGAAAGATGCTCAGTGGAGCTCCTTGTCAATTGTTTGCGTTTTGCGTCAACTTCTGCACTCCTAAAGTGGAGATTGATGCAGCAAGTGTCCTGGCGTAGTAATTGTTTCGTGTGTCAAAAGATTGGCGTGAGACCTACGACAGTTTGTAGCAAAATGTATGATATTATGTTCTTTAGTTAAAGAGGCACTTTCTTGCCTGTCTGTTTTGTGTTTAATATAAGTAGTGCTGTGTAATTTCTCTGTTCCAGATCAAGAGAAATCTTCGTTGTAAATGTGGTCAACAGTTCAAATGTATGTAAAAGTTTGCAATAAACTGTTTTGTGAGCTGAACACTGATTGTTTAATGTCTTAAGTTTAGACTGTACCTTTAAAGGGTGATCCGTGTATAGACCGGACTTGCTTCTTTGTAGAAAAGCAAGCGCTCTTCACGAAGTGTAAGCATAGGTCTTTTATGTTAGGCCCGTCCTATTTCATTAGGCATAGGTCACATGTCTCCTTTCCTTTCCTAACAGGATTAGGGTAGGAACTGAATAAATCAATAAAGAAAGAAAAGAATCTCTTTTTTTTTGTTAAGCAGCTGGCGACTGTGAATAAAAAGGTGGTAATACTTACCTGCATGTTTAACAGTCAGACATATCGTGAATTTGGGTGCAATTCCCGCTTGCGGGTTTGCTGCTTGCGTTGTTCACAGATAGATGGTCAGACATTTTGCCATCAACCGATTTTTCAGTATCGAGGACGCACGAAACGCGGGTTCTGACTTCATAATATACGTAAATGTAATTCTGTACATAAAGGAAAGCGATTTATTCATCTTTTCGTTGGTAGGGCCCTTCAATTGGAGTTTGTATGTCTTTTTCTTGTTTCATGCTTTTAAAATTGCCTCCATTCAATGCAGAATTACGTCTAAACTAGTCATTTTAAAAAATTGTACCTAATCTTATTTAAAATCCAAGTTTATAGAATGTATTTTGTGAAAAAAAATCCATATCTTCAATGTATAAAAACGCCGCAAAAACGTTTTGTTATACTCTAGCTCTTCTCGATGTGCAGATTTTCCAAAACACTGTTCACGATACAATGATACGACCGTCAAAATATTTCAAACAAGTTCGTGTTTTGCTAATTCTGAGCGTAATTTTGCTATTAAAAGCAGTTCCTTATTTTAAGCAAGTTTGTTCATTTTCTTTAGAATATTCAGAAATGATCTAAAAGTAATAAAGAATTTAAATGATTAAAGCGGATGAAAACATCTTGCGAAAAAGAGAAGGAATTCGGTAACTTGGTCCCGAAATGCCGTAAATTGTAAGAAAGGTGTGAATTGCACTGTCGACTCGGAAGTAGTGGGTTTTCCCGGCGCAGGCAAGCAGCATTGCTGAGAGAATGCAAAGCCTCTCCCCCCAAGGCGCGGATCAGGCGCCAAGTGCCGTTACAGGTGAAACGCATTCATTCATTCCTTATTACCTCTGACACGCCCATATGGACGAGTAAAGCCATGGTGGAAATAAGAATTGATTTCCACCATGGCCCCGCCTAAAAGAATCGATCTGCTCGTGAAGGATTTAGATCAACATTGACTACTGATCCCAGAGTGGCGGCGCTGCTGGCGCGTTAAATCAGCGTCGAAAAGAGCCGGACGGTGCTCTTCACGGCCGCTCGCGCTAAGCGATTCTAACACTGAATGGCGCGCCTGGACAAAGTACCTTTGCGTTACGATCTGGGCTGTCCGGGTGACGCCGCGTCGAAGGCTGGGGTGTCGACGTTTCGACCGACATCGCGGTCCTCTTCAGGGCTGTACTGCTGTATTAGCTTTGCGTTCCGCTCGACCTGATTCAAGTTTCCGCGAGCGAGCGCATGCGGTTTCGAAGGAAGCCTGGGCATGCTGCCATGTTTATTACTAGAGCCCGGACACTGCCCTTTTTGCCTATTTTATTTCTTGGAATGTATTTTTAGGACGCTATCAAAGTTTACCTCAGAAATGGCTTTTGCGAGGGTTTTATAATGCATACAAATGGTTATTTTAGAGATAATTTCCTGATCGAGAGGTAAGAGCTTATAAGTGCCTACATTGAATTTTCTGCATGTTTAATATTTTTTGTTCGCTGTATTTTGTTTTTTGAGAAATCATCGATGGGTAATTTTTTACCAAACAACACCCGCGTAAAATCTGCCAGGGCGTCCTATCGAAAAGCTCTAGGCCCTGCATGTTCTTGCCTGTACCCTGTCGAGAAGGACACCAAAAAAGAGACGTATGACAATTGACACTGTGCGGAATACCTTATCTACCCGAAGCCCGTCAGGGCGCTCCAGAACAGGAAATTGCTCTCGTCTTTTCGATTTTCGCAATGATTAGTGAGCTATCTGTTCCTTACCAAGAACACAGCAGTTTTAAAAAATAGCGCTCCTTTCTCTTTTAGAAAATACTATTACACAAGATAGTCGGAGTTTTCTTCGATAATTTTGTATTGGTCTCGAAGTTTGATGCATGCCACGTCAATAAATTTGCCGTTCCTGTTAAGCATGCTTGTTACAACGCCAAAATAGAAAGTTTTAAGAAGTGCATAGCTAAAAGAGTATTTATGGAGAAGATTCACGGCGGACTAGAAATATATTTTTTGCCAGGGTTGTGAAAAGATGGTAAAAAATGCTAAAAATATTTCTTAAAGTAGTTAGAGCGAGATATTCCCTAGTAGATAAAGAGTCCATATTACAGTCAAAAATATTTGTTTGCGATATAAATGGGTATTGCGAGACCTATATAAACAAAATAGAGACTCTTATGATGAATTTTATTTAATTATACGAATGAGTTTTGTTTCATAGATGGAAAATGAAAATATTTCAGTACCACATAAAGATCTACCGTTGACTAGTTTCTTAACGAGTACCAACAGATCGTCTGGCTAAGGAATGAAATATTGAGGCATAAGATTGAATATAAAAAACCGCTATTACCCTATTATCACGATCAGAATTATAAAAAGTAACGCTATAAACATATATCTAAATTTTATTTACGGTGATTGCTAATAATGGCCATAATTTCCTCATCTGAGTAGGGCTAAAAATCTTTGGTAAATTGGGCATCGCCGTACTGTCCTCGAGATTGGCATACCTGCTCAGTAGGCACGCTTCTTCTACGTTTCGTTATTTTGATCAATTTGAATACTGTACATGCCTGGTCGACAAGTGGAAAACATCACTAAGAGCGAATTGATGGAATATTTGTTTACAAAGTGAAATTTGAGAGAAGACGTAACATTTCCTCTCAATGTCATACAGAACAGTGAAATAATAGAAAGTTTTCAAATATATTTCAATGCTTATTTCTATCTAATTTGTATTTCTTTAATTATCTGAGCCAATGGTACGATAAACCTTAGATTATTCGATCGATTACAAGATCAGAAGTTTGGTTCTCTCCAACTTTGTATAAAGCTTTATATTGTAAGTTAACAGTTACTATTTTCCTATTTCCAGCGGTGAGATTAAGTAATTCACAGAAGCTATTTGCTGGTTGCAATGATTTCAGCATAATTTTGTATAATGTTATGATATTGATTTAGATGAAGATTATTGTGAAAAGTACGTACCAAACTAACAATGATAAAATGAAATTACATCACATAATTCTGAGAGCTGGATTATTTATACTCCCAATAATAAAATTATAACATTGTTAGAGATAAAATCTTCAAACGAGATTTCTAAGTGGCAAGATCTTTTGTAATCGTTTGTCTTCATGTTGCTCTCAAAATGAAATGTTTTGGAAAGAAGGCATGAGAACCATTCAAATGCATTACTATTGTTAAGGGAATGCAAACAATTAAACAAAATATAGTGGTACAGAGTAAAGGGGTTTCTATTATAAATACTAACTAGTGAGAACCCGTCAAAATTTGACGGTGAGATCTAAGATAAATGTAAAATACTGTGCCCAGACTAATGTTAACAATATGTTGCATTGTTTAGTTGCAGTTTCCAAAATGTTGAACATGTATGGTCCATGATCAGGTGGCAATGCAATATAGGCACCAAATAACACAAAAGAAAGTGCACTATTATACTGACGAATGTTATTTCTAAAGTTTTTTGATGTGTCATCATCTCCTATAAACAACTTTGATTTCTTCTGGCATTTTGCTCGAAGGTAAACTTATTTCCTCATTTAAGCAACACAGAATTGAAATGATTGAAGGCTTTGTCATTGTCAACAATACTATTTATTTCAATAATAGCAGCTTTCGATGGCTTAGCCACCATCATCAGTTTTCTGCTTCTGGAAGTCACAAAAACGACTACGCGTAGTTAAATAGTATTGTTGACTGTTAATAATCTTAGAGAATTTATTTTCTTTATGTTGGTAATACTGAACACTGATCAAACAGCGCCATCTTTGGTGAGTAGCTTTTGTTCCGAATTCATTTTTCAATAGTTAAGTCAGTTACGATGTAAAATCAATCAAATAAAAATATCAACTTTGTATATGAAAAAGGACAGTTCAGTTTTATTTCAAAGCACCATCAATAACAAATTTGGCGCCCAACAGCGGGACTCTTGACACCTGAGAATATTGAACATTTCATAAAAGACAAAACATCAAGTCCCGATCAAAAAACACGAACAGAGACGCCATTGCAAGCAGCGTCAGACTACAGCCGAAAAACAGATATCAGCAAGAAGTTGGTTCAAACAACATCGACAAGCAGCAACAGCAATAATCAACAACATCGGCATTAATCAAAGCAACTGGAATAATTTGCGAATTTGCTCGACGGGAGGTTTTTTTGGCGGCAACACAACGATCGGACATCGGACAGCGAGTGGCAGAGAACATCAATTGCACACAGAACATCGACAGAAGTTCAGGTCAGCTAGTCGACATAAAATTATCCTTTTCGAATTCCTAATTTCATCCTAATCTAAGTAAAGTAAAAAAAAAATAATTCATTTTCTAATATTGTATTAATCA
>BLKR01007859.1:0-29996 GCA_011170035.1 Teleogryllus occipitalis
CTTTTCATAGCGTCAAGTTAAGGTAGCTATATTTTGTTCATTAAGTCCCAAATAATCCAAGCAGTCATTTCAAATTCAATAAAACTCTACAATTCCGTTGCTAATAATATAATTTGAAATGATTTTCTACAAACGATTAAAAGGAGATATGAACATGCCCCTGGCCGAAGGAACTAAAGTAAATGACTGACTACAATAAAAAAATATTTTAAAGAGCATTATATTAAGCGTCCAATGTCCCCAAAAGGGCTTGGAGCCGCGTTAGGAAGGCGCAACAAATTTAAAAAGAAACTTATTCATTCTAAGAATGGTTATTATTAGTTGAAATGGTAGTGTATGGTGTTTGCTTTCCAGAGACACGGGAGCATTTGAAGAACATAATAAATTAAAGAATTTGTGAATGTTATGACTCTTATAGTGTAGCGGGTTCCTAGTTGAAACGACTGATTCTTTTATATGCTCGGAGAATTTGTGCGATCTCAGAAGATGACCTTCTTGGCATTTACGTATTTAGGGAACAATTGTACTCGTAAGAACTTAAGTTTCCATGCTTTTGACTAGATAAGCAATGACCTCAATCGACTTACATTCTGAAGGTAGTTTCAAATAGCATTGTGGTGACAGGGTCAGATGGAAAAAGAGTGTACGTTGCGTTTGCAAAACGACTTGAAGGGCAGATTTGTGAGGTAACTGCGAAAAGATTGACTCTCAAACAAATGTGACTTGTCATGACGAACTAATTTCTTATAAACAATTACATACTTGTATCTCGATAATGAAAGGAGATACCGCCGATCGGATTGTGGAATTTTGCATTTCGTTTAAAGACAGTTTAGAGAAAATAAAAAATTTGCAATATTTGCAAATTTATAAAGAATGTTCAATTTCTGCAATTCTGAAGTCGGAAGAGTTCTCTGATGTCCCAGAACCGAAAACTACGATTTAACAATTTTGCAATAAATAAACATTTTATAAACAATTTCGAAACGTGTGCTGTACGGACCGGGAGGGTCCTCAATTTGTCTCCGAGTTGAATATTGCAAAATAACAATTTTGACAAGAGATGCTGAATTATTACTAAATACCTAGTTTAATTGTTGCAAAAATGTTAAATTTAGTAAAACCGGATACTTAAATACTATTTTTTCGCCAAAACTTCCCACCCCCAAACATTTTCCCGATTCTGGAGCCGCCTTCGCACATTTCATTTCTTCGACCCGGATTCGTAATATTCGTCCATATACTTCCGTTGTTTTGCATTAAAATTAATTCAATTGATTTTTCGCAAGTAAATCTAGATCATGTGAAAAATGCAATTAAAAATTTTTCAAATCCACTAATTCTATTGCATGTGCTAACTATATTTATGTCGTAATGTGTAATATTATCTTTATTGATGTATTTCATGTAGGCCATCGAATGGCTTGCACTAGGACGTAATGTGATCATTCCCGCCCCTTGTGCCTTCTGCGCCAATACTCTCAACCCTTAGGATAAATACACCTATCATACGGAACGTTGATTCTAGATATGCTGATTGGGCGAAATCCGGCCTATCAGCTTCTCAGTCGTTGGCAGTTGGTTGAGATTGTTCTTTTGTAATAGTTAACTATGAAAGAAGCAGATGGCGTTGTTCTCCTTACAGTGCTGCCAGAATGTGCAGAAGTACTGGGACTTCAGAAATTGGCTTTGCCCATTTTACGTGACGACGGCGGTACATTTCCAAAAAGTTTGAAAAACCCTGTCATACAAAGATGAAGGACGTAACACGATTGTAAGAAAATTGTTGTGACTATTAAAGGCGATTGGCATACAATTCTTTCACTTAGTATTTCTTTATTAAACTGTAAATTCTCAATGCTATTTGTAGAGCACAGCCAACTAGTACTGGTTAAGGCACATTTTCGTATACCTTTGTTCAACTATCTCAGGATATACATCTATAATTAGTATCGCTTTCCTCCTTTGTGACTGCTAGTACATTAGCTAGATAGTTATTATTTTCTTACTCAGAATCCTACATCTTTTACAGGCATCTTGCAAACTCCATCTTCGCGACCAGGCACATCGTTTTGTTCTTCACATCGAAAAGCTATATCACATACACGTCACCCATCATTTGAAACTATTAATATTTCGGAGTACATTTCCACAAAATATTACAAAACCCTGACATGGAAAAATGAAGGAGGTAACACGATTGTAAGAAAAATGCTGTAACCAGGCGCGGCTCGTCATTAAAGGCTGTAAGGCGGAGCCTCTCCTGTATAAATCGCCACCAAAAGAAATTTAAAAATATATTTATAAATGTATTTATTTATTAATAATGGCTTTCTGAGTTACATTATGCAACAATCGTAACAAAATGTTTGTGTGTTCGATAACGGTCGTCCGTAAGGCATTTGAAGCTGTTGACAGGGAAGAGAAAAGCGTTAAGGCCCATTCACAATGCAATCACAAACATAAGCATAACACATAGACATAGACATTAACACAAGCGAAGAGTTGGCGTATTCACAATGTCGAACATAAACACAGGCAAAATAAGAGTTTCTATTGGCTATGAGACGCAGCACACGAATCGACACGATCGACTTCGATACTCGATTTTGAGTTAACGAACTGTGATTGGCTCATTCCTTATGTCTGACATAAGCATAGCACAGAAGCTTGAAGCTTGCAAGCTCTTAAGTTAACGTCTTACGTGTTATGCTTATGCGAACGCATTGTGAATGAGTCCACTTGTAGACGTAGTCCTAACTTTTATGTTAACGCCATGCTTATGCTTATGTTTGCATTGTGAATGGGCCTTTAGGCTCCCACTTCATTCCGCCATACGGCCTGTGGAAAACGAGCAAGCGTGACGTCATGCATTCACTGCACAAGCTTACCGGCGGACGAAGGCTGCGCCCAGGCAGCCTTCAAGGATGGGGCGTAGGATCTGAAGAATGGCGTGCTCACCACATAGAATTACTATGCAACTCAGCGAGTAGCATTGGGCATCAACTAGTTTTCCCATTTTGCGATAGGAGCGCTACTCCGTTATGCCTGTATCGGAAGCGATTATGTATAGAAATATTATGCATGCAATGCATTATAATGCAATGCATTTGCAGCCTTCCCTATTTACAAAAACACGAGCCGCGACTGGCTGTGACTATAAAAGGCGAATGGCATACAATTCATTTATTTAGTATTTTCTTATTAAACTGTAAATTCCCAATGCTACTTGTAGAGAACAGCCAACTAGTAATGGTCACTTGACATTTTCGTATAACTTTGTTAAATTTGCCTATTACTTTATTGAACTAATTCGGATATACATCTATAATTAGTATCCCTTTCCTGTTTTATGACTACTAGTACATTAGCTAGATAATTTTAAGTATTTCCTTACTCAGAATCCTGTATCTTTTACAGGCATCTTGCAAACTCCATCTTCATGACCAAGCACATCGTTTTGGTTATCACATCCAAAACAAATATCACATTGACGTCACCCATCATTTGAAACTATAAAAATCCCTGGCTCAAGCAACAAAAGGACAGACACAAATAGTAGTCAGACTTTGTATTCTCTAGCATGAGTTCAGAGGTTATGCAATTCAGAATTGTAATACATTCATATGCCTGTCAGAAGTAGTAGACACAATAATACACTCTTGTTCCATGGGTCAAAATCAATACTTCTGAATTAATGGCCCCTATTGCTATCGGGTATTTGTCCAGTTTATCTGATCATTTTAGATTATTCCCAGATGGCCCTTTGTTTTGTTTCTGAACATAAATGTAGCTTCACTATTTGTGCAAATTTCTTGAGCTCCGCGGGTTGCTTAATTGAAATAAAGTCGTTCTCCGTTTTTCTGCGGCAGTAAGTTAATTCCGACACAAAGAAACAAGTGAGAATAGCCCAAATATGAATCTGAGTTCTTCGCAAATCGTTTTTTTTTTTACACGGGAGAGTATATCAGCTCACACATTCTTGCCAAAAACGCTCTTTTCTTTCTAAATTCATTATTCAATTTGGTAAGTGTGTGTTAGGGGAGAGATTCCATAGTTAAAGAAACCCTGAAAAGATTGCAGTTTTCCCCTTAGTATGTCACGCAGTTATTAACTGTTTTTCTACATTGTATACTAAAAAAGTAAATCCAATTGTTTTGGAAATATTGCGTCCCAAGAAAATAAGAGTATATACACGTATGTTTACAAGAACAGTACAGACTGAATATTTCAATCCTTTATTATTGAGTAGATCTTAATTGGTAAGTGAATTATGTGGTTCTGGTAAGCTATTAGAGTATGAAAACAAGAAGATTATTCATAAATACAACTTTTAACACAGTTGTTCTCAGATCGTAATATAACAATAAATGGTTAGTCATTAAGTTAACTGAGCATGCAACATCGGTACTCGTAAATGAGGGCCCGACATAATGTTTTTGAAATAACAAAGAAAAAACACCAGAACAAGGCAGAGAAGAATACAGGAAAGCAAATGGGTGAAAACAGTATCATGTGACTGTCGAAAAGAGCGAGTATTCACTGAAGCTTATGTATGTTGCAATACGAAGGCACTAAGGTAATCGTGTGCTGAGTTCGCGAGAAGCTGCAGAACTGGTTATTACTATTTCCAGAAAGGCTGATTTGCTAAAGTATTGGTACGGGTTAAAGTGGAACTGTAAACAAAGGTTACAAGCATTCACCTGTTGCAGTGAAGATACGAAATAAGAATGAACATCATCCTGTTCAGTTACATGTCTTTAAAAATTAAATTTGCTGCATTGAGAAACAGGTTAGTTTCCATTTAAAAGTTCTTTTCGGAAAAGACGCTGAGCAATATCATGCTACATCCCAGCCATTTGAGTAGTTTATTGTTGTCTCTTGTGAACTGTTTATGAACTGATATTTCGCACATTTAGCGGTTATTCAAATGTGTATGTATTTCTGATTCTCTGTATGGTGGGAAAGGTCCGTTAAGAGAAGCTTGTACTGGTCGCCCAAATATATTCTCAGCAACGAATGAAAGAAAATAGACAAGAATGGCCTTTTTTATTCGAGTTCTTGATTCCTTTGAGACTGTAGTATTATTACTACTCAAACTTCATCAATCAGTTTACGTTCTTACATTGAGCATTCTTCTCTAAAATTTTTCGCATATTCTTCAGTCAGGATGTTTATAAAATGAATAAGATTCCATTTTTTCAGCCGCATAAATTTTATAAATATTTCCTTAGTATCAGTTATATTACAAGAGAATGTTAATTATACAATGATAAAATAAAATTTATCATCTCTTAAGATTTAGGCATTGTTAAATTATTCAATAACTTCGAAATCCATAATTTTTTAGATATTGACAATAGATAGCAACACATTTTGTGTAGAAGCCAGAAGTTAAAATTTTTGTCGAAAAAGTTGCAAATCTTATCATAGAAAGCATTAAACCCTTTTTTGTCAAAAGAATAAAATTTGTTTACATGCACGCTACACACAGTAGCAAAACATCTCTCAGTGGATTCCTCTTTCGAATCTTGTTAGAAGAAGCGTTAGCCACACTAAGAGAGCGTTTCACAATCTCACTGGTCTATCGGAGAAGATAGTCAAAAGAAGTCGCATTTCACAAAACCTTAACATTACGGGAATTCAGACGTGGACCCTTTAAAAGTATTTGACATCCAAAGATTCTATGACTTGTAGCTTGTATTAAATTTTAGCATCACCAACATATAATTATTGGATATCATGACAGAGTTGAAATAATTGTTATAATACTTAATATTAGTAATAGTACGATTATTGCATCTTCGGCTTGTACTGTACCCATTTATTCTTATTGTTATCAATAATATTGTTATTATTGTTATTTAACTGCAATCGGGTATTACCAAATTGCAGTTTAAATAAAGGTATATGTAATATTAATAATTGTGCATATATTAGACTACAGCTAATTTTATATTGATTGAATGTAAGGCTCTAATTTTGTATTTATTTAGTATTAGTTATAATTTGTTTGTAAATGTGTTTTAAATGTAAACATGATGTAAATATAAACTTAAAGAAACTTAAATGCATTCTTATATATATATATATATAGATGGTGCCAGTAAAACTTACGGGTTAAGAAGTGTTAAAAGAGCGAGGTAGAGAAGAGAAGAGATATTCGATTGATTGATGGAGGTTTAGAAAGCGCTTCAATTACTGAGGTCATTGCCGCCTATTTAAAAGTAATTCTAAAAAACTTAAATTGATTGAATAAAAGGTTTGTTGCAAAAGAAATTTACTCGCTAATTAATAGCGGTATTTTGCTTACAAGGAAGGCCTGAATAAGTATACAAGTGGACAACAAAAGGTCAAGACTAAAAAACGAACAAAAAGATTTATAATAAGCAGAAAGCTGGCTGAAAAGAGCTAAAAACACATATCTAAAAATTAATCATATTCTGCTTACTCTCAAAAAACAGAAAAGCTTGAGAGGGCGAAATACTCATCGCCGGGCACCTCCTGTAAGTAGAGTTCTAAAAAGACAGGTATACGCAGACGCCATTTTTGGTCATTGCTAGCCGACAAGCGTATGTAAATGTAGAGGAAAACGTCGCGTCTCGCTACTTTTCATTATTTTCCAAACAAAAAATACTCTGACGCAATTTCGGTCACTGTGTGCAGTTTCTTGAGAAGTGTGTAAACGTCGTCGGTAAGTACAGTGCTCTGAATTCTCCACTTGCAAATAGAAACTGATATTTTAAAACGTTTGTAAGTTGGACTAAGGTTATTTTTTACATTTGTAAATAGAGAATATAGATATACGTCAATAATGATCAGATTCAGTCATAAATATATGTGTAATAATAAGTAATATTTGTTTATGTATATCGTATATACATTAATCATGTTTTTCTTTAATTTTGATTTCAGCATACTTTAAAATTGACCATGACAAGCGAACAGAACAAACTTGAAATTGGCCATTGAACAATTTCATTCGTCACAGCCAATGAACAATTATTACACATATGTTTATGTCTGAATCAGATCATTATTGACGTCAAGCAATGACCAAGAATGGCGTCTGCGTATACTCCCCCCTATAGAGCCTTACTGTAAGACGTTGCCCAGGCCATTGTCTTTGCCGACTGCCATCGAATTTCGTACAATGCAGCAGGGCGCGTTCCAAAGTAGGAACGATCCTACACGAATCACATGTAGGGGAAGATTCGCCTCGAAGGAGGATAACATGAGAAAATTAGCTGTGTCCGGTGAAAGACGGGTTAAATTAACTTCCTCACGCCTCGCCGTTCAGCTGAGGAACGCCAGGGATTTACAGAATCCTTTATCACACTTTGTTTAAAAGTTCAATTGTGCCGCTGTGTTTGCCACGCTCTAATAATGGGATCGTTTCAGAAAAGCTTTAACATCGGACAATGGTACTGAAGGAATGTCAATATGAGTCTTCCGCGTCGCTGATTTCGCCACCAGAAGAGATGCATTTGATTCCCTGTGATCCCCACAAGTCCTGAATAAAATGAATAACTTGAATAATTCGAGTGCTTTAAGCTGGGCGTCAACTAACACGTTTAACACAAATTTCAAATTTTTCCTGATCTTTGGATTCTGTTCACAAAAACGCAGAATATTCTTCTGAGAATATAGCTAAGTTTAACAAAACACCGATTCTTCAAGAGACAATATGGAAATTCGACAGGGCCACGGCGCTAAAGACATCAGCACACACGTACTCTGGAGGCTATGACGTCTATTTTTCGACTGTTGTTTCGCTTCAGAGCAGCACCATTCGTCAGGGTACTCAATCTTTCAAAAAGTATGTCTCAGGACTCAGTCTTTAAAACAGTTGAGGCTTCAAATAATGCTGTGGACGTGAATTTTAAAAATAATTTAGCATCATCCTCAACATTTTATTGTCAAGGTCAGCAATGTGATGCTCATTGGAATAATCAATATTTTAAAATATTCTATTACACTAGAAGATATTAACGAGATGCCGGAGTCCTTAGCTGAATTGCTTAACTACACTCCGCGAAGGCAGGAAGGTTAAGCAATTCGGGACACCATGGACTACCAGTGGGACGACCGTCTAGGAACTTCGGTTAACAAACAACGCAGAACCCCTGGCAAAAGGGATAAAAGGCATCGATTGACTGAGACGTTACGTCACAAACAACAAATAATTTAACAGAGTGTTACTTCATTGCATACAGGCTTTATGCCCAAAAATGGCTAAATGGAAATAAGACGTATCGAATTACCTGTTGATGGGTAAGCTTTTTCTGTAATTCCGATTTCAATTGAAAGCGATTTTTATAAAAAAATATTGCCATTTTGAGTGAAGGAATAGCATGAGAAAGAATCACAACATACAAAATGAGTAGGTACAACTAAAGGTGGATCGGCAAAAAGATATAATTCGAGAATGTGTGGAAAATTATTTCTTGGATATTGGTTCATCCCACAATGTAGGCCTACTATCATCTATGGAAACATTCATAAATTTACATGCTATTTTGTGTTTCTTCAAATATCTATCTTTAATCTTTACGTTAAACATAATTTTATATTATGAAAGGAATTTCCTTTGACACTTAATACTTTCCTATAAGTTTATGTGTAAATTGTTGTTATAAAATTATATAAGAATTTTAGAATGTACCATGATAAAATAACACCGACAATTTAACTATATCCATTGTATTAGACCGGCGGAGATATTGATAAAAGATTTTATAAAGATCTCTAATATCTGTAAATCAAGTCACCCCTATATGATATAAGGACATCAGGCATCTTCACAGTTTGACGTGAAAATGATGGCCATCACATCCACTTAATGTAACTCAATGACTTCATTCAATAATACATTGCGCAGTTACGGAGTACACTCACTGAAAGTGCTGCCAGTTTTCTTGAAAGGGAAATGCTAAATCAATTCTCACAGCATATGTCAACAGCAGATGATGTTTCAACAACTCAAGTGACAATCACACTACTCTCCAAAAACACATCTTAACTTATGTTAGATAAAAAAGGACTTGAAAATATGTCACCAAAACAGCAATTAGAATGAAAACACAAGGTTTATTAATATATGTATTATAAAAGGATGAGCAAGATCATTCAGCAAATAACAAAAATCCCTTAGTTAAACACGATCTTAAACGAAAGGTATTTACTAAATTAACTAGTGTGATCGTAAAAATTGTGATATAATGAAGAACAACTGTAATATAAACACTTTCTAGTAGGGAGGTTGAAACTGAATTTTTCTTCTGAATAAAGAGATACAAAAGAATGAAAGATATGCAATAAAACTTTCTGAGATACAAAATCTTCAAATAGAAAGGGTAAACAAGAACACGCATAAATAGAATCAAGGACATAACAATACTATCTTTCTATGCACAGAATGATTACGTTCAGCAAAGAAACTATGACTGTCTGATGAAAGAATGGGCCCTGACTTTACACCACAACAAGACTTACAAAGAGTTGTTTCTGCAAGCTTCGTGAAATGCCTTGTGTTGGCTGACAATATTCAAAAAGACAGAAACAGTAATGCCAATGATAGTAGCTAAAAATCTGTTAGCAAAGTAAAGGAATTTAAAGAGTATTATTATGTATCTATCAATTCCAAACCAGACATCACCACACATTATTTACAGTAACATCATTTAGTAAGTAAAAAACATAGTTATCATGCACATCTTATACATGCATGACATGTGCTCTAGGTGAGTATGTTATTTCTTTGTTTTTTAAATAAAGCAATAGATATTTCTTATGTAGTTTAGTTGATCTGATTGATCATGAGGAATGCATGCACTATAGATTAGATAATTTAACAAAATGTCATGCCTATAAATTACAGTAATGTGGAATGTGCAGGTCTCCAACATTACCAAAAGGAGAAATATTAACCTCTGCCCCTTTCTGTCATTATTTTCTATTACCAAATCAAATGACCTACTCAGAAGAAGAAAAAAATCCATGGGTGAGAAACAACCACAATTTCAAGTAAGATCTTCTCGAGGAGAAGCAAAATGTTTATACTTTCATAGTGTGTTATATAGATTTATGTAAAGACGAGTAGGATGTTAGATCTTTCTGAAATCATCATTGCAAGAAAATCAAACATAGGCATCAAGGTACACATATCAAATTTGTTAGGTATTGTAATGTTTTATTGCTTATATATATTGTTCTGACTTATTGGATTTCAAAATATGATGTGATAGATATCATGTTGATAATATAATTTATAACTAGCAAAAAAATTTTCAGAAAAATCTGAGGTTTCCTTGCAACAAGAGCTAAAATGGTCAGTTCTCTAAGAATACATCACTAATAAAAATGGCTTCTGTGTGTCACAGGAGAGTTCCTTTTAGCACTAAAGAAAGATTAATAAAATATTAATAAAGAGTTTAATTCAAGAGAAAACGTGCTAATAGTCCTACACAACAACAAAAATATCCAGGAAAATCTCAGGGTTGGATACAAGAGCGTGCTTTAGGACAATTCTATTTAAGAGGAACAGACGTGTTACTAAGCAGATGTAAACAAATGAGTTCTGACAATTCCTTACAAAAAGTACAAATATATCCAGCAGAATCATAGTGTTTCATACAAGACTCTACTCCAAGAAGTTTTTTATAACAGAACAGAAATGTCTTATGCAGGCATAGTCCTCAAATGACAGAAAACATACGAGATTATTAGATGATAAAATCAATTATGAGGTATTCATCAATATGATAGTTTATTGTACCTGCAATATGTTAACTCTTTCGTTAAATTGATTATGAAAGGGCATGACTCCATTACAGCTAAAAGTAGAAGTAGAAACAAATATCTCCTGTAGGATCTGAAAATATCTTAATTCAAAAACCAACATGAAGACTGGGGAGCAGAAGCCCTTAACAACACTTTAAATGTCTGTAAAAACATGGGAATAAGTTTATTTTGTACTTGTTATTAAATAAAGTAATCAGAAATGTTTCTACTGTCTGAATATTTTTAAGGGAGCTGTTTCTGTACAGAAACCAAAACCAAAGTGTATGTTTGCGAAATTCAATAAAAACTAATATGTTACAACTTGTTCTATTAGCTAATAAGGAGCGTTTTTACCAACATTTCTTCACATATTGTGGATGTCGCTTCATTAGACTTGTTCATCATTCAATGAATTTCGAAGTATAAAACGATATGGAGATGATACTGATTCTCTTAGTCACATTTTGCTAAGAAAATAATTCTATGATAAAACACTGTATTAAAATAGATTTAACTTAAGTGTGAGATAGTAGTGGGAAGAGAAACATGCAGTTTTTCTCTACAAAAAAAAGAAATAAGACAGAACAAATATCTGACCCCTTTTCTCATTATTTTCCACAACCAAACTTGATTGCTTATTGAAAAGAGAACACTAAAAAAATACATGAAAAACCAACTTCTAAGATAAAGCGAGAAAGTTCCATGAAGAGAAGAACAGAAAAAAGATACTTTTGGAATATGTATAGAAATATATGTAGGTAAATGTCTTCCTGGATATCAATCCCTGAAAATATCATTTGCAGGAAAATCTCACAGTTATCCATTGATACATATTCAACATTTGATGAAACATAAAACACTGGAGTACATAATGTACATTACTTGTTTTGATGTATAATATTTCAAAATACAATACAGTAGAAGTTCCTTTGATTATATTACACAAGTACAAAAATAATATCCTGCAGGAACTAAGGAATGTTTTTATTAGAAAAACGAAAGCCAATTTTTCAATAGAATATCTCTTTATCACACAGGCACAAATACATAAAACGTGCCACAGGAGAGTTTTTTTTAGACGAATAAGCAATAGATATTTTTTTACAATGAGAAATTCTGAAAAGGCTTAATATATACAATTGTTAATTGGAATTGTTTATTCTTAATTGGAAATTTGATTATTATTTGGAATATTAATAATGCTAACGGGGAAGACCTCATACAGTGGGCGGAAGAAAACTATATATATTCTTTCATTAGTCGTTTTGCCAGCTGTACGATGATTGGTTCGTATATAGCACACAGCATATGTGTATATGGCAATGAATTGTCTGAGCTTAGTGAATATCGTGAGAAACGAAGAGATATCTTTATAGTGGTATCGTCAAAAAAGACTTATGCCTAATGTGTTCAATGTCAATTAGGTGTTGCTCAGACTCAAAAGAATGAATGTTAATCGCGTAGGTCGAAGACGAAAGTCTCTTTCTGAACATCAACAAACGTAGCGAAGCGTAAGGTGATACAAAGAAGAGTTGGCAAGAACTATTTTTGAATAAAACGTGTTGGACCTACTCAAGGTTATTTTTAATCCTTGAGGCCGGAACCTCATCAATAAGTTTGAAACGCACCTAGCAAATCACCTCATCGCTTCACAAGTTTGCGGCTATAAATACGTCTTTGCATTCGTTGTGCATGTTTGCAGAAAATACACTAGTTATGTTATTTGGCTAAATCAATCATCATTTCACTCTGACAATACATGAGGTTGGTACGATGACACAGGAAGACCAAAAGTGGTTTCCATTTCCAGTAAGTAAATCCCACACACACAAAGAAAAAAACATAATTCAATTCTCCAAGCAACAGGAAAACATATATCGGTCTATTTAAAACAGAACTAAATATAACGTCTTGGTTGCAAGATATTGAGCGTTTTTCTACATCCATCCATATATACAGCAGACTTAAATAGTTACTCTGTTAATTGGAAATTTAATACTTAATTGGAGTGTTAATAATGCTAACGGGAAAGACTTCATGCAGTGGGCTGAAGAAAATGATATACTTTTGGTGTCTGATGCAAAAGACAAGGCTTCCTTCAGATCGGCAACCTGGAAAAGAGATTACAACCCACACCTAACACATGTTTCTACTAATGTAAAAGGACCTTTTCCTTTTTTGAGAAGAGTTCCTCCTGATTTCCCAAAGAGTCACCTGATTTCTCAAAGAGTCAACATCGTCCAAACATAGTTGAAATAGGAACCAAAATCCAAATAGAGCCTACTACCCAAGACCTAGATGGACTTTTCTAAGGTGAACTGTGCCAACACTACGTCGAAACTTGACAAGACACTGAGGTGGATTCCGTTTATTTTAACACATACAAGAGATTTATTAGCATCATAATCTCTATTGTTAAAAAACATATTCCAAGAGGACATCGGAAAGAGTGTATTCCTGGGTGGAATAATGAGTGTGAGCCGCTGTATAATAGTTTTCTGGAAGAAAACGACCCAGAAATCGCTGACCATCTACTGCATTCGCTTCATGTAGCTAAACAACAGAAATGGATGAACACTGGACAAAATGGATTTCAATAAATGTATTCGGAAATCTGGGAGCTTTTGAGAAAACTTGGTGTCCAGTCTACCAATTCTCCGAAGGAAATCAGCGGTCTATGCGAACCAGCTATCAAGTAGAATCCAGTCGTCGATGGTCCCATCCATCCAAAAATGTATGAAAGCATTAAAGAAGAAGTGAAGTCATTTCCACTAGTGCAACTTTCCTACTAGTGCAAGTTAATATTTCAACGAAAGTGCTATTTAAGAATATTGTCATTCTGCATTTATTTTGTATTCCTAGGCATATCAGTATTAATTTTTTGTGTTAAGTGACGAAACATGAACAATGTATTTTTTTTTGTTTCAAAATAACTATCAGGATAAATACAAGAAAATCTTAGTTTGTTGTTAAATGATAACATGCTGAGAATTAGCACAAAACTCTGAATATAAAAACTTTTATTTTCTATCTGATATTATATGGAGGAATCGATTCAGCTAGCAAAAAATTTCACCAATTTTAAAAAGTAATAAAAGAACACTTAGATGTGTCCTAATTAGCAATATAAATATGGTAATTATAAATTTTTAACTAAGTGTTCACCACACATATCTAATTTATTTTATCAATTATTTTTGTTTCATCTCCCTTACTGTGATTTTGAATAAATTAGTTTATTTCTACAAAAACCAAAAACATTTGAATAGGCAAACACAAATGGTTGTTAAAATTTCCTCATAGCACTTAATTTGTATATACTTTTGATGAAATGAATTTATAAAAATATTAATCATATTGTCTCACATCCAAGTAGATGTAATGTTATTCTATTTTAAAAACCTGAATCATATTACCTCTCTCTGAGCTAATGATACAGCTGATGTATACTGCACCCTGCCTTAAATATTATTCTTGCTGTCGATTATATTGCTTCAAATTTCAAATTATTCAACACTTCAGTTCAAATAGGAAAGGTTGATTTCACTGATTTTTTGTAAGACATTTGTGTTCCATTAGAAGTTCTTGAACAATAAATCCATTTACAATTAGAAAATATTAAATTTATAGTGTAAGTTAGAATTCTGTTAAAAAGAGATATTGTTCATATTAACAATTACAATACTGTTCCTAGTTATAGTAATGGAAGTTCATACTATCAACATATAAAAATAAGTAACATGGAATATAAGAGGACAACATTAAAAAGACGAACAAGAAGATACAGCACTGGTGTTTAACTAATTAGAAACAAAATCAAAAGAGATATAAAACTTACTTGTTTCATAAAAAGAAAAATAAATAAAAACAAAGGAAATGTTTCAATGCTTAAGCACATTTTAATTTACTCTTGAGTAAAAAGTGAGGAAATAGCAGCAGCTGGTGCTCCAATTGTTGTTGCATACAAAGAGAAAAATTTATGTGGAAGACTTTAATACATGTCACCTAAAATAATACCAGCAACTCTTATTTTACAGAAAGATTGTGAATATAATATGAATATTATTAAGTGGATATTGTTAAAATTAAAAAAATTTAAAAAATTAAAGTTATTAGTGGATATTGTGTATGTACTGAATAGAAAGGCCTTTGGAGCAATTAAAAAATATTTTACATACAAAAATGCTATTGCCCACACCTGTAATGTAATTCTTCCAAGGTCCAATACCAGCGAGTTAAATATTGCTGATTTGGTAAAAATTATTTTGAAGTAATATTCAAGACATAAAACAAAGAATTGCGATAATAAATGTAGACGACAAAAATGTGTTTCAGATAGAAAAAAATTAAGTAGTAGGAACTTGAAAAAGTAAATACATTGCAAATAAATATTTCTTCTTGATTGTCAATATATGTTTACAAATAAAAGTATCCAAAGTTTTTTATGACAATCATTTATTTCAACAATTACACAACGTTTCGTAACTCATTTTGTTACATCATCAGGTGCTGAATTTAGTGAAGGGAACGCTATCCCATTGAATTATCTCACCAGCAGAACATTCAAGGAAACGTTATGAAAAACCTCGCTCATACTCAGTTGATACCCATATGGCTATTGCGTGTATTTTGCAAATGTACATTCCCGCCTGAGATATGGCATAATATTCTTGGGTAGCTCATCCTTTAGTGCCCAGACATTTTGATTGCAAAAGGAAATTATCCAAATATTGAAAAAATGCCATCAACGAGATCCGTGCAAGCCTCTTTTCATTGAGCTTGGAATCTTACCATTGCCTCGCCTATTTATTTACGAATCTCTAGTATTTGTCAAAACTGTCTAACTTAACGGTGGGAACTTATTTTCATGTAATACTGATATTTATAGTTACAACACTCGACATACAAATCATGTTCATTAAGTGCTCACTACAAATCAGTAACAACAGTTCACTACAAGAAATCCACGTATAATACATGTACGATACGTTACAACGCATTGCCAGATGAAATTAAACAATTAAAATTGGTACCCAAATTTAAGTTAACAGTAAAATCTTTTCTGCTGCAAAACTGTTTCTATACAATTAGAGACTATACTGATCGTCAAAAAGAAAAATTATGTTTACTTTAACAAAACAATGATATAGTATAATGAATTAGTTTACATTTGCATTGTATAATTTTTAAAAAAGAATTAAATGCATGTAACAAGTAATGTACTTCAGCTTCCACGTCAATGACACCCATCTCGATCAGGTTTTTGTCCAGTTTTCCTGATCCATTGAGCAAATGCTGAGATGGCCCCTTGATTTTCTTCTGGACGTAAATGTACCTTTATTATGTGTACTATGCTGCACTATGCTTTGTTGAGCTTTCCTTTTGCTTGTAGTGGTAGTAGAGCTTAGGGTGAGTTTCTATTTGTTAGCAATAGAGAAAAATCAAATCTGTTCATTCGTTGACTGTTACAAATAAGTTTTCCATAATTTGGCAACAAAAATATCTAGTTTTTTTAAATGTTAATCTCTCCCTTTTTTAAATTTATTATTAATATTATTATTATTATTATTATTATTATTTTCTCATCTTTCAACTATTAATAGTTAATTTGTTGGGAAGGGATTCTGAAACTCATTTTCTCCCCCATACGCCACACACATACTTGTTAACTGTTTTTGACTAAATAAATAAATAAATCATATCATTGCAAGGGTGGTTTGGGTGTTTGGGGTTAAATTTGTAGTGGTGATTTTATTTAAGTTTCGTGATCTCATACAACTTCAGAAAGTAAGAAAATCAACTTAGTAATCAACTTATCATTCTAAGATAATTTTGTGTGAAAAAGAATTGACTGAAATGAAGTTGTGTATGTATTTGGCGTTATTTGGTCAAACAAGTTGTACAAAATTTTGATTAAATTATATCAATACTTGCTTAAAAATCAATGTATTTTTTGCATATATTTTATATATTTTCTAACACCATACATTTTTGTTTTACAATAAACCATTAAGTCATAAGTTAAGTATAAACAGCAAACCAATCCATCAAAGTCATCCCTTACACACTGTAGTAGATAAAATTGCTGTTCCAGAAGAACATTCATAAAACGCAACATTTTGTAAAATTGACTTGGTTGCACAATTAGGGCCAAGAGCACCATCAGAAACACTATACGAAATAATTGTGGGGAAGGCCTTGGCTAATATCTAACAAAATTATTTCATTTGCAGAGTCTATGATATAAAAGCAATCTTTTTTGGCTCTGGTGCAAAGTTGTGTTTTTGCTGCAATGTCAATGTTCTTCTGGAATAGCGATATATAAATTTAGTTGATGATACTTCATTGAGTATATATTAGAAATTAGTACAATATACGTACCCAGTATCTGATGATCCCAAAATTTTCCATTTAAACATTTTATCAGCCACAATTTTATTTTGATGAGTAGGAGAATGTTGTGTTCCTTTGATCCGTACCTTTGTTTTTATAGTACCATAAAGGCATTATAATTTGTTTAAAGTAAAATTTAGAGAATGTAATTATTTTAAATTTATCCAACATTTGTTCAGATTTGCTTGGTTTTCATTTTCATGTTCTTTGTTCCATTTAGTCCTTTTTTCTCACAGTTTCGGAAAAGTATATTTCAGGTGTGCTTTGTATTTTCATATTACATTGTTAAAAAATAGTTTTTATTAATAAAATAGGTTCAAATTAACTGATTATTATAATTTGTGGTAGTAGCCTTAGGTACACCTACCCCTGGTCAGAGTTACAAAAGCAGTGTTTTGCCTTTCATCAATAATATTTAATTTTTCCAAAAATTAATTTCAACCAAGTTTGAAATTAATATCAGATCACAAGAAAATAAGTTTCTGTACACAACATTGAGTGTTTATTTTTAAAGCGTAAATTAGTTAAGAAATGCAAAACTATAGGAGGAAAAAATTAAAATTACGAAAAGTTGTCACAGGTAGTTGTTCAACTTTCCCCTACTGCCGCCAATATACGAATGTTGAGAAATACGCCATCGATTTTAGAAATTCTTGCTGTCACCGAACCCAGAATATCCGCTACGATCATACACGTAAAAAATTATATGTTCAAAAGATAGAGAAAAGAGAAGATAAAGTTTTTACTTTAAAATAGAACAATGGTACAACAATGTGAAAATGATTAAGAAAACGTACTTAGTACTTACCTATTTCACTTAGGTTCAATGACGCTCTCGAACATAATGGATACCGCATCAAGCAACGATTCACTATACTTCACTTGAACGGAATAAGAATACAATATCGTACGGTTATACCCACCCCGTGCGCCAAGAAAACAATGAATAGAGACGTCCAGAACACGTGACTTCATGAGCTGGTGAAGCACTATTGCTTCAAGTTGGCAAGCGTCAGTTCTGAATGCCACAAACAATGGTAAAATTGTCTCTATATCAATCATCTACCGTTAGGTCTACGCCTTTGGCGTCAAGTAGGGAGTTTTCACCCTTAATGACAGGTTGATTGTTGCAGAATGGAATGTTATTGGATACGAATCTATTGACATGCACAATGGACACAGGCATTTTGAACATGTCGTAATTTCTTTTACAAAACCACCTGAACCTGAAATGAAACAAAATCGAATGAAGTGATTTCTTGAAATCCTCTTCTGTGCTATTTAATGCCAGTTACTGAGATAGATATCAGCATTGAAGATTGTGATTATTTTGCGGTTACGTGTTAGAGGGGAAATGATTTTGAGGGGATACCTATATTATGTTGAAGAGAAAGTATGGAAAAGCTGGCGAGCAAAATGGCGGCGATAAAAATTTGTTCCTTGGCTCGTTTACGAAGGAAATAGATCGTGGTATACAGTGATATTGTTATATTCAGTGATATGTTCATGAGAGACAGTATTAGGAATTGTGTGATAGTACGATATTGTAAGATAGTGTCATTGTACGATAATAGTTGAGCTGTAACCTTATTCGTAATATCAAAATGGTTAGCTGATTTTTTTATTGGATTTTTTTATTCAGAAATTCATTATATGAACTCTGGCCTTGGACACAGCACTGAAGGCTGTAAAAAGAGTGAACACTTCCGCTATAAAAAGAGTAAACATTCTTGCATTTCTAATTCAGTGAAAAGTTAGTGAGTGATAATATTTGGGATTTCAACGTGATGGGCTGTATTCTTAATCATAGTTGATGTATTCTAAACGAAAAGATTCAGTAATCGGACGTTGATGAAATTCAATTTCTGATTCTGGTCTCCGACGCAGCATCAACAATCATGCTATTAAACTAATTGTCAGTTTATCGACAACAATTGATAGATAATTCCACAGCAGCAATAACCAGCGTTGCCAGATCGGTGAGTTTCCCGCTAAATTCAGCGGTTTTTCGAAATACTCCGCGGGAAAAAATTGTCCTTCGCGGGTAGGAAAAAATAGCATTTTTTTTACCGTTGCGGAATATCAGCGGATTTATTTATCTATGGAATCTTTTATAAGAGACAAATTTTTAAAGAAAAATTGAAAACGAACAATTTATTCATTTTTATAATTCTTTCATAATTGTATATGTAATAATATTTTCTGGCGTGTTCGGATATTCAGAATATTTTGTATTGACGAAGGATGAACTTATGTACACTCAATTGTGTGTCCTTTTTCAATAGAAAATATTCTTAATATCGGAACACGCCATTGAAAATTATGTTCATATGGTGTATTCGAGCACGAACATTTTAAAATAATAATAAAGGACGAACTTATGTGGTCTTATATTGTCTGTCCTTTATTATTATTTTAAAAAGTTAGTACTCGAATATGCCAATAGTATTCACGTCGTAAAAATGTAACAAAAATCTGTTTTTGTTTTGTCGGGTCCTTGGTGGCGAAGATAATTTCGACGAAGAGAAATATGATTCTTCTAAAACAAATCAGATATTGAGCATGCTAGTCGCATGAGAACAATGAATTAGTCACGAAAGAAAATCAATCTGAAATGCCATATATGGATTCAAAATTTAACGTTGAATAACATAAAAATTTTGTCATAATTTCGTTTATACTAATATATTAGCGTTATGCCTGTATGTTTGCATAAGTAGCGCCAACTTTTAATCCAGTTACTAACTAATCGGATACTAGGCCTTCGGTTCCAACTATACTTTTATTTCATATTAGCAAAGCTGTTAGAAAGAAATGGAATATACTTCATTTAAGTTAATGAGAGTGGCAACAACTGTTAATATATTATAAGGTTGGTACTCGATACCTCTTTTTATATCAACTGCTTTTGAAGTTCTGGAACATTTGTTTGACCTACAATTTTTATGGTGCAAAAAATACAATTTCATCTAATTTATAATAAAAATGGGCAAACCCACACAATCAAAACCCGAAGGATCCCTAAAAACAAAGACACAAGTAAGAAAAAAAACATGTGCAATTATTTAGAAAGAAGTGGCTTACCAAAAAGTTATTAAAAGACTGGATAATGGAAATTGCTGATAACCCTGAAAAAGTTCGCTGCAGATAAGTAATTTTCCAATTCTTATAATAATTGTAATAATAACATACTCTGTTATTTTTTACTATTCATACTAATAATATTGATATTCAGATTATTATATTTCCAATAATTCTTTGAAAAATATTTATATAAAAAATAATTTGCAAATTATTTGCAACCCATATTTCTTTTAATTTATGTGAAGATAGCTTAAGTTATAATTTTTTGCCAGGTTCTGTAAATGTGATTTGATGGCGAAGCATTGCGATTTAGAGGATCATGCTAAGACGAAAAAGCATATTGATGCTAGTGAACCTTTTTCGGCTGCACGACAGAAGACACTGCAGTTTGTAAAATCGACGAATGAGACTGCAAATGCAGTAGCTAAAACGGCTCTATTTTGTCACTCATTGCTCGATTGCATCTACTGACCATTTGTGTGACTTGTATCACGACATCTTTGCAGACAGTAAAGTAGCATGTGGGGTTCAGATGCATCGAACAAAATGTAGTGCTGTGATAAAAACTGTTCTTCGAAAACACTTTGAAGATGAGCTTTTGGACGATATTGGAGATAGGCCATTCAGCTTACTTTTGGATGAGTCAAACGACATTTCTTTTACAAAATTATTAGGTATTTCAATTATTTATTATAGTTTTAAACAAAACAGAGTCATATCGACATTCTTAGCTTTGGTCGAATTGGAAGCGGGGGACGCAAATTCAATGGTATCAGCCGTTAAATCGGCGCTCGATCGCTTCAATTTGAATATTAAAAATTTGAAAGGCATAGGAACAGACAATGGGGTGTATGCAAAATTAAAAGAAGACGTACCGGAGCTTATTTTAATCAGATGTACTTGCCATTCGTTACAACTCGCTGTATGCTACTGCGGAATCTTTGCCACGATGCACAGTGTGTAATTTTGACGATCTAGGAAGAAAAAATTAATAACTCCCTTCGAAATGAATTTCTCCTCGTTTTTGGAGGTCTGTTGTGTAAACAATGTACAAATAAACAAATTTGCTTGTAGAACTTAAATTTTTACGAAATATTTTTTAAAATATTTAGGAAATTTGAATACTTGTATTAGCCTTCATGAGAGTATACGTTTGTCAAACGTTGCATTTGTTTAATATTATGGGACATAATATTTGAATTTAACAAAACATATTCTGCAAGAACAATAAAATGAAAGTATACAGGAATAAAAAGTCGAAAATGTAAAAATTATAACAAAAAAATAAAATAAGAGGAATGTACAAAAATACTCACAAATTAGTTTGAATCACTACTCGCGTATTCTTCTGTTGATGATTCTTCTGAGTATATTTCTTTTGCCTCATTTCTTGATTCTAATAACATTAAGAGCTCAGGTTTCACTTTTTTTGGGTACAGTTGCAGGTTTAGCGCGTAAGCTCGAAATGAATGGACCTGAGATAATAAGCAGCCTGTGGAGCAAATCCATATTTGTGTCTGCTCTTGACGTTTTTCTTGTGAATAGTTCTCTGTATTGTCGGTTGTGCTTGTTTCTGGACTCCTGGGCTTCTTCAGAGAACTGTCCAATTGGCAAAATACATGATGACATAATATCCTTTCCATGAAAAAGTACCTTGTGCACACTAACAGGCATTGGATACCACGAATACTTTTTCACGTACAGTTCCCTTGTCTCTGTGGTGTACTCTTCAAACTTTTGTAAATTAATTTCGAAATTACCATTTATGCATTGTAAAATAATATCACATCATTTTATTAGATCTAAATTAATACCTGTTATTTCAGAGGATACTTCAGCATGTTTGAAAAATTTTCTTGCTGTGTTGCCGCTGTTTGTATTACCACTTTGCTTTTTGGGAATATCAATGAGACTAACTTCCTTCTAAATCCATCTTGCACGTGCTTCTTCTTTTTCGCCACTTTCGCTTTATTTTCTTCTCCCCTCACTTGCCATATTCCAATTTCTAAACGATAAGATATATGCAAAATGCACTCAAAAAATTTTATTAACGAATGCGGAGGTGACAAGCCGAAGGCAAGATATTCATTCTTCAATTCTTTGTTTGCAACAATGTTAAAGTCATTCATTTCGCTTGGTTTAGCTCCACATAAATAGCATGTCATTGTTGAAGGACAAGATGCAATAGCATTGCATACTTTACCATCAATCATGCAAAGTACTAATACAGCCCGCACAGTGAATTCTGTATTATTTATGAACAGTTTGGACGGTTCAAGGTCTCTCACTTGCTGCTCTATTTTCCCAACTTCTGAAGTTATTAAATCTACAGATTCTTTAGCAAAAATGAATTTAATTGGTCTGCAAAATCTTGTTGAAGAAGGTGCTGGATTTTCCCAAACAATAGTTTTAATCTCATCAGCTCCATTGTAAATTTGCATAGGGACCATTGAAATACTAAATAAACTTTCGTCAGTGTACTGTTCATCAGAAAATATTTGTTTATATCTGTTTTTTTCAGACCCATCACATCCCCACTTAATTATAATTTCAAAAGATGTAGTTTGAAGCGAATGTAAAATCACTGTCACTTTTTGAATTTTAAATGTCCGCGCCACGGTATGGTCAATCAATGCTTGGATGAGAATTTCAGCCGATCTTTCAGTAACTGTATAACTCCGCTGGATAGCATAACAATTTCGCTTCCTTCACTTTGTGATTGGGGGTATAGAAAAACAAATACATCTAACATATGGCTTAATTTTATCCAACAATGCCTTTTCAGGTTCTATAATACCTATTTCACGCAAAAAAACAGTTAATACACCTTCAAATTTTCTTTTACCCATGTATCAAATAACGACATACGGGTAACTGGAGGAGCCATTCTGTAAAAAAAATTATATTCGTCAGATAAGCAGATATAAGCAGCTAGTCTTTTCACGATCAAGAACCTAAAAGTACTAGTTTTAAAATGTATATGGCCCGAAATGTGTATAATGGTGTATAATACACTATAACTCTAATTGAATTTAGAGAACGTGCAATACATTTAATATCAATCACTCACCTTTTCGATTAACGTTTTTAGGCACAACAAAAGTCAACAACTAAATAATATTCACATAAAAATTATTGTAAAACTATGAAAATTACTTCTGGTTGGCACACAAATCACAGAATCAGTCAAGAGGTGTATCACGACCAAGGGAACTTCGCGTACTGAAAAGGGTCATTTGGAGCTGGGTCCTGCAGGAGCGGCGATGGACGTGTTTGAACATGCACCACGGGGTTCATGTGACCTTCAAGAAAAAACTAACAACGTTCCCACATAGCTGGGACATACTACTACACAGAAACCTAACAATTTTACTGTTTCAATTCAGTCGAAAATTTAATTTTTTCCTGCTAGATGGCCAAAATTACACACTGTGCGATGTCTAGAATTTTTGATCTCAGAAACCTACAATTGGTTTAGTAAATCGTCAGCGCGGCAACTAGCATATCGCGAATTATATAAATTAATTAATAATGGCGATGAGCCCTTAAAAATTCCTCAGTTGTGGTGGTTTTCGGTGGCTTTCAATTGAACGAGCAGTGAAACAAATTTCAAATCAATGGGTGGAGTTAAAAACTCATTTTAGCATAGCCAGAAATTCTGAAAGATGTTACACTGCTGAGTCGTTATTTAAAATGTATGACGATGAACTTAATGTTGTGTATTTACTTTTTTTAAATCCCATTTAATCAGATCTGCAACGAGTAAATACAATTTTTGAGTCTAATCACGTTGATCCAACAAAGCTTCTGACAGATTTAAAAATGTTAACTCTTTCTATAGCGCAAAAAATCATTATTCCAAACAGTGGTATTGATCCATTACACTGCAACATGATGACTATATAATGAAAAAGCCATATTTAAATTATGCCGCAGAGCAAAAATTAGACGAACTAAGAAAACAAGGTAAAATTACACTTGAAGCTGAGTCTGTACTTCGTGACGGTTGCATTTCATTTCTATTGTCAATGTTCAAACAATTAAAACAGCGATTACCAGACAATATTGAAATATTAGAAAATATTTCAGCATTGTCAGTTAACAATACACTGCGTAGTAATAAAAAAAGGTTGTCCGAGCTTTTCAAGCTGTTCAATGTTTCAGACGATCTGGTTACTCAAATTGAACACCAATTTAACTACATTCATTTAGTCAAATGGAATGAGACACAAAAATTAGATGATGTCTCTGCCCACTAAGCACTTGGTCAAATGATGACCAAAATTGTGGAAAAAGGTAGGAAATTACTGCTGGTTCCTCGTTTATTCAGTAAGTAGACAATGTTTTTTTCCCAGATAGTGAAAGCTATGAAAGCTAGTGAATTCTATTTATTGCGCATTATATTTATGAATAGTTTGAGATTGAAAAAAAAAGCACATCGATTTTCAACTCAAATGCAATATTGAAAAAAAAAATGTTTACACCAAAAAATATAGCGAAGTGTCTCACCATTCAACAAGGAGGATCAAGTTCGATTCCCGGACAATCTAATGTGCCATTTGTTCCAACAAAACCAGTTTGGCTGCTTCACAAGGGCTAGTTCAACCCCTGTGAAGTGTCCTAAACCTTACCCCTATCATTATTCCATGCCAATTCTGGCCGCTGGGTACTGACGCAGGAGCGTGCAAGAGAGGTGCGTATGCGGAGATGCTACCAAGTGGTCCTCTTGACAACGACATAAGGACTACATTGACTTCTATACGGACTTATCATATATAAAAAGTAAAGGATGATTACTCCATAATAAGAATAAATATATAAAGTAGCAAAGGATTAGTCCATAAGCGCTCAACACCCAAGAAGGGCTAGGAGACGCGTTCCGTCTCCCTTCCGAAACTCGTTGCGATAGGAAGTCGCAACGAATCTAAAAAAATATACCGTAGATATAATGTGAGACGGTTTGGTCAAAAGAAGAGCAGCAAAAATTAAATGTTTCGAACATGAATAGAAATTTTTGGAGGTAAAGGACCTGGATATCAGCTCTGGAAGAAAGCATCTCGGCAAAAATGTATATGACATCGGTATATAGACATTGAAAGTTCGTTTAAATATATCATCTCTTTCACAAAATTATGTATTATGTACAATATTTTGATTGACTTATGGGATTTCTAAATACGATGAAATGGAAATTGTTTGTTTTATAGTATGTACTTCAATAGATGAGAGAGACACAAAAAGAGTTGAAATCGTATTGATGACACTTCACAAAGAGTTGGTTGAATAGAGATCCGACGAATAATTGGCAAACACCACCGGAACCGAAATGAAAAATTACTCACTCTACGATGAAACATTGGAGACTGACGAAACTCCCCCAAGGCCCAATTTTCTCAATAGCTTGATTGTTTGTGATTCCGGGCGCGTTAACTACCGAGGTCATTTAGTCCCGTAAGTGTAGTGCATGAGTTTTCATCAGGACCACTACCTTGGTTCAGACTTAGGCCTTCCTTTACACCAGAAGTACAGACTTGCAGAAAATAAGATATTAGAAAGACAAGAAAAGGCAAGAATTTCAAGTGCAACCAATAACAGAAATCCCAATATATTACAAAGATGATGGGAGAAACATGAACTGCGTCAGGAGGAATTTCCAAAATATAAACCTCCCGCACGAAAATAATATATGCTAGTAGAGATAAGAGAAGATAGTGAAAACAAGGCACACAAACCTCTCGCTTCCTTTAAAGCCAGAAGCTAAAGACAAAGACATTTTTTTCTTATGCCTACTTCTAATTGGAAACGGTTTGTTATTTTAGAATTAATTCAATCAAAAATGTACTATTTTGAGTCAGAAAGTCGAGGAAGACAATCACTTCTGGAGATGGCGGGTTGAAATGTAAGTTGAAATAGACAGACTGACTGACCACTATTAATTATGGATGGAAGTGACAGCAGTAGATGCATATGTGATATCGAATTTGAAATGAAAGTTACCAACTGGATGTGGTATCAGTTCACGCTGAGCATTTGGGTTCTAAACATCAAAGTGTCGTTGAATTCTCTTTATGTACTTTACAAGAGGAATAATTATGTTTACTTGCAGCCATGAGTTTTGTGCAAAGAAGAACTGACTGTATCAAGCATTGTGTGTATGGGTGTCACAAATCTTTTCCTATACTGTAGGATACGATCAGTTTATGCATTCATCACACCGCCTGATGAATATTCTGTGGAATAAACGGAACCATTCGTTTTGGTAATTAAGTTTTTAAAAACGGTAAAAGTCACGAATATTGTCGTGCATAATTAAATAAAAACAAATAATGTTCTTTGTTGAATTCTGAAAAGGTGCTGCAGCGTAACAAAATGCACTGAAGAGAAAGTGTTCTTGATAGGGAAGAAAAACGTGATAATGTTATTTGAAACGACGCTGACATGCAACCTCGCAAAATGTTGTGCAACAAGGTCGATTCAAGTGTCTTATTTATGTGTGATTGGCATGCAACCTACCTAACTAATAGTCGCATGCCAAACATAAAGAACAAACCTGAAAACAATAATACCTGAACAAACATAAAGAAACAAACGAACTGCGCGGTCGGTAAACGGAACGCAGTCTCAATGGAAAACTAAATCCACTACTTCACCAGCAACAAAAAACTAAGGTCGTGGATGTAAATATTTAGACAGGTCTTAAGTCCATACTAACATCCTAGGGCAATAAGTCCCTTCAATAGCCTTAATAGATTAATGTGTCTCTCTGTGAAACATTTGCTGCCACCTCTCGGCAGACGGCCACATGAGAGCAACAAGGAGCTGCTGGTCTCTTCTCGCTTTCAAACACGCGCAAAACAAAGACAAGATCAACAATACTTGGCGAGTCGTTACAAAGCTCACACGCACCTGAGAAAAACAAACACACCAGCTTTCCCCACTTACACATCGAACTGTCAGGCGCCCCAACTTCTAGAAGTAATTTCTATTGCATAGAGATGTCGGACTTTGACACTTCCGCAGAAAGTAAATGTGCAAATTACATCTTGCGCAATTGTACGATCCCTTCGCTTGAACAGAACATACACATCATGTCATGTCCCTTGCGCGAACATACTGCATCGGAAATGCTTGTCGTACTGAAGTAAAATCAAACGTATTCGCAGCAAAAAAGAAATGATGGGGTGTAAAGTACTAGGGTCATAACCAAAAAGAAATATTAATTGATTTAATAGCATTACAAATTAGTGAAAGTAAACAATTCTGCACCTAATTCTTCATCTGTGCAGTAAGCACTGGTTTGCACTTCATTGATGATTATATTACCTTCAATTTTTAACCCCACAGATTGTATTTTATTTTTTTTAACTCTCTTATATGTTTTTGCATTTTTTCCATTGTATCATTCTTTTGGCGATTTTCTTGAACAGCTTTTCTCCATAAATTATAATATTTTTGACCTTCTTGATTGATTTGTCTGTTTTGTTGTATCAATATTACGCCTTCTTCAGAATCCTTAAGAGTGGCTTCCCAGGGTGGATTTTCCGAATTTTTCCACGTGTTACTGCCTAGGGTGTGATTTTCTTTAGTTGCCAATGTATCATCAGTGCCTTCTTTTTTGTATTTTTTTTCAGTTTTCTGTTTTGGTTGAGTGTTGTTTCTTGTTTCTTATCAATCTTTCTCAAACGAGTAGCTAGGAATTAAGTATGCACCTATTCAGAACCCCGCATGAATAGGTGAGGCTAATTTCTGTGGGTGGTCGCCTGGTATCCCAAGGGCTCCGTTGGACACGCGGATACGCCCAGCGTCACTTCTAGCCCTCGGAAAGGGTCGCTACACAACTTGGCTTGGAGAATTATTAAGAAGATAAGACAAAGTGTCGGTAAGAGACAAGTACATTGAAACTGGAGAAAAATGAAAGTGAATGACTCCCTAGCCCTCGTAACCTAATAGCATCAGGGTCGAAAACACAAGGGGTCAAGAGAGACCTAATAGAAAGATCAAAGAACTGTTGCGCAAAGTAAATAGAACCATGCCTAGAATGGGAACCACCGAGACGATCAGTACTCCATGCAGGGGAATGGGAAGGATTATTAGGATGGGTTTAAATGGATTTGGAGGTTGATTAAAGAAAAAGGACTGACGGATCGTTGTGAGACAGCCCTTCATCTGAACCCTTAACCGAGGGCTGTACAGCATGGGTTACCCCACCTGTAACAGCTGATCTATTCACCAACCCACCAGCAATGCTACCCCTGTAATGCCCTCGGTTTCATTGGAGCACGCAAAACTCCTCGCCCACACGGTCAGTGTGACTTAGGGGCAGTGTCTCCGGGAGGAGAAGAAGAAATTTTGTTCATAATGCTGCTTCATTGATGTGATGCGGAAGAACAGCACTCTGTCGTATTTAAAAAAAGACAGGAATAATCTACCCCTCTTTGAGATTATTTTGCATAACCAATTCAGATCGCATGTAAAAAAGAAACTGAAAGAAAGTAATGAGAAGAGACTTCCAAGATACGAAGTGAGAAGGTCCTGTTATGAGAAGAGAAGAAAAGTGAAGAAAAGCAAAAATGGCCATCTAAGCCTCGAATGCTCGATCGATCTGGTACTTTTAATTCTTGATCTTTGTTTTCGGGTGCTTCTGTTACATTTTAATAACTTTCGCTCTAGTGAGACTGGAAGAGTACGCATCGAATGTCGTCACTTTTCACATGTCTCTACAAGATCCCTTTCCTGTACTTCTCAGAGAATTGTCCGGTCGTGGCCCTAAGAAAAGCACTAGTTGATTTCCACTGGAATACCTCACCTGCATGATAAAGAATAAAAGCCGAAGTGTATGAGCCATTTGTGGTTGCTAATGGTCATCATTACTCAGAAACAAAGATTATCTTATTATCATATCTTACCAAAAATGCTTGCTCTTTCTTGGGTTTATAATTCAACACACTTGAAAACACGGGCTAGGGTAAAAATTAAGGAATCAAGAAAACGTGCAATGATGGCACTTCCTTACGTGCATTGCCGACAGATTAATTTGTTTCTGACGCATATGAATAAAAAGTCTCTCAGAATCACTTTGTTCCATCAATCCAACGATGCCCGTGAGGAAAGCAATTGTCAATGACTACATTCAGAGAAGAGAAGGCAAGACACGCGCAAAACAAAGACAAGAGCAACAACACTTGGCGAGTCGTTACAAAGCTCACACGCACCTGAGAAAAACAAACACACCAGCTTCCCCCACTCACACATCAAACAGTCAGGCGCCCCAACATCTAGAAGTAATTTCTTTTGCATAGAGATGTCAGTCTTTGACATCTCCGCAGAAAGTGCAAGTGCTAACAACATCTTGGGCAATTGTACGATCCCTTCGCTTGGACAGAACCTACACATCACGTCATGTCCCTTGCGCGAACATACTCCGTCGGAAATGCTTGTCGTACTGAAGTAAAATCGAACGTATACGCAGCAAAAAAGAAATGATGGGGTGTAAAGTACTAGAATCATAACCAAAAAGCAATATTATAGATATTTATGTCACGAGTCCTCTAAACGAGTCTTTAAGGACGCAGCCGGAAGGTTAACTGCGAGGCGGAGCGATAGCGAAGCCGAGTAGTTAACCTTCCGGCTAAGTCCTTAAAGACTAATAGAGGACGAGTTACATACAATGATTTTTGTTATTTTTTGTTATTTTAGTTTATCGCTTATTAAAAATAAACTTTTATCACTTTCGCGAG